>QFDD01004062.1:0-16019 GCA_006871305.1 Vachellia collinsii
CGTAAACAGTACCTCACTTGAATATTCACTGATCCAACAGAAAAATTCACATATAATGCTCTATGTAATTAAAGAAAGCTATAATCTTACTTATAACTCGATTTAATCAGTAAAAATCTTATTTTTTTCAGCTTTGAATCAACCTTTGAAACCCAAAACGACAATAATAGAGAAATCTGAAGGTAGAGGAATGATCAGGAGACTCACCCGAACCCAAACCCTTGCTTATCTCAGTGAAAACATTTTTCAATCAGTAGAAACCAGCTCCGTTCGTGCGTTCACTTTCCCTCTCTCTCATGTCCCTCGCATATGATCTCTGGAAGAAGAAAATGAGAAACAGTGTGGAAAGATTGCTGACTGAGGTGTATTAAAAGTGTGGGAGGGGAAATGTGAATTTTACCCTCCCATACTTTCCCCCTTTTCACTTTAGTCATTTCGCCTTTTTTTTTTTCTGGTTGTCACAGAGGGGGAGTGAGACTTCAGCTTGTAAAGGCTTTCCTCGTGCTTTGTTTCTTCACTGGTCATGCCTCAGTCTCCTGCCTTTATTCCTCAATTTTGCAGCCGCACCATTCCCTACAGAGAAGAGTGTGGAGAAAGAGTGCGGTGAGAAGTCTCAGGGAGTAGATTTGCAGAGAAGTGTGAGAAGAGTATCATGGGAAAATGAAGAGGAGTGTGAGAAATCACAATATACTAGTGGAGAGTGGTGAGGGTCATAATGGAATATGATAAAATATTGATGGGTAGATTAATTAAAATATTTTGTTTCCCTCCAAAAAAACCTCATTTTGAAGGGATGCAACATAAAGGGAGGGGAGGGATTGGGCAGGCAAATTTTGACTCCCCTCCCCTCCAAATTTTTAGACCAAATGGGGGGAGGGGGTTGATCACTTGTTTACAAGTGTTTAGTTAATTAGTTTGTATTGATATATGTAATATGTTTGTACTATGTTTTTTTTCTAATGATTTTAGGCTTCTAAAAATTATCCTTTGCAACTTCTTAATTCATAAAAAAAAGTGGGGAAAAAGTTAAGGAAACAAAAGGTGGCTAGCTCGTTAATCCGTGGTGGCGGGTTATGTTGACCCGCATTACCAGCTCTAAATTGGGGTAACCCCCAAATATTTTCCAAGATCCTCCATATGGGTAAACCCCAACTCAACACTTAATTCTGTGCACCTGTTTTGATCAACATTAGATGGAAAGAAAACTCTAGATTTTTGGGCATTCACATTCATACATGATGCCATATAGAAATGTGAGAGACGGTTTTTAATTGTCTGGACTTAAGCAGTAGTCACTTTGCCAAATAGCACTATATCATCAGCAAACATGAGGTGAGAAATAGGAGGGTCATCTTTGCTTAGTCAAATCAGTCCCCACTCACCTTCTTCAATGCTACGTTGAATAATATGAGTTAAGTTTTCCATACATAGCACAAACAAGTATGGGGAGATGGGATCCCCTTGACGTACTCCTCGGGATGGTTGAAACGTGTTTGCTTTACCCCCATTCCACAGTAGTTATCTGGTGGATGAAGATATGTAGCACTCAATAATGTTAATGATAGGATCAAGAAGCTTAAGTTCTGTGAGGCACGCACCAAGGTACCCCCGATTAACTCAATAGCTCATTCTATTTTGTCTATATTATTATTTTTTCAAACTCATTCACTTAAGTTATAAACAAATATATAATATAATGTTACATTTATTATAATTAAGTAATTTATAAATTCTTTAATCAACCCAAATCAACTAAGCATATACTTTATAAAATCAAAAGCCTAAAATGATTTATTTTATAAAATTAAACTCTTTTGCCTATAAAAACAATAATTGAAGGCACCAGGAAGATCCAATTATTGCACGGAAAGATGACAAAAATATTGAGCAAGTTACTACCAACTTTGATTTGGCCTTTACGTTAGTTAATTTTTTTTAAGATATTAAAGAAGTTAATTAATTGATATATATATTTATTATTTTTTGAAATTAATATGTATATTTATAAATTGATATATAATCTAATTATATATAAATATTTCAGAATATATCTTATAATTAAATAATTTATTTAACCTTTTAAATTTCAAAAAGTTAACTGATCAAAGCAGTCGTTTCTTGCGTGGCCAAACTGAAAAAGTGATCGAATAAACTTTCACTTAAGACCGCAAATTCAAAAAGTGAGGCAATGGGTGAATTATTGACATAATCGTCACACTTTTTTCAAAAAAGAAAAAGAAAAAAAAACTTTGTCCTTTGGCTTGAACCAAGGTATTAAAATTGGATTTGCTATTCAACATCCAAGCATTAGATCAGTAGTAATAAGTAATTGATTGTGCATCTATCATTCTAACGTATTTTTTAATTAGTACTCAGTTTCTGATGTAATTTTTTATGCATTTAATACTTCAAAATATTTTTTCAGTCGCATTCTATAGAATATTAATTACTATTGAAAAAATACTTTAAAAAAATTGTATCAAAAATTACTTTAGAATATTGAGTGATAAAAATTTTGAATACCTCCAAATTAATTTAGAATATTGAGTGTTCCAGTATTATTTCAAGATGGTAAATGCATTTCCTACTCTTCAATCTTTTTCTTGTTCTTATGCCTTCTTCTTCTATGTTTTTTTATTGTCAATCATCATATTCTTTCATCAGGTGTGGTGGCTTCTTTCTTCTTTGTGGTTTTTTTTGGTTTTGAGGATTGATGATCAGGTTGACACTGTTAATTTTGTTGCTGTTCCATATTAGACAAGTGACTGGTTTGTTGGTTGAATTATTGGATAATTTCTAGTTTTTAACACATCGATTTAGACATTCTTTGTGATCATAATTCTTTTTAAAAACTTTTACCTGTTGTATGTGCAAGTGATATGACTATTTGAAAAAAAAATTAAAAATTTGTAATACAAAAGATCAAAGCAAATCTCCCAATTAATTTCCACATTGAAAAAATGGAGGGAGCACATAAATGGTAACATATTGATATTATGCCTCGTATTATTCATGTACTACTCACGGATTTTATAGACTCTATAATATCTCTCTCTCAATAATATTGACCAAAATTTCATTTTAATCAGCAGAAAGATATTTCCATATCAATTGGCCTCCTTAATTTTAGGAAAAATGACGATGATGTTCTATGTAAAGAATTTTATGATTAAACAGTCCCACAAAATCGCATAATTATTTTCAAGTCATGTGGAATTGTTAATGCACTAAGATTGAGTTGTAACTAACAACTCTATCTCAAAGTGAAGTTGTTAACGGAACTTGACAGTAAGTAAATACACGATTTCGTAAAATTGTTTAATTGTAAAACCCCTTACACTAGATCTTATTATAATTTTTTCTTAAGTTTATTTTGCATCACTTTGGTACTAACAAAATATAATGCAAGTCGCACTTCATTCTTTTAGTACATCAATGATGATAAACAGTTTTTCAACTTCAACTATAGTTCATGATGTTTAAAATAAAATCAACATTCAGACGCTTACAATAACTTAGTAAGTTTGACATAGTCAATTATTGAAGGTAATGGGATAGACTCATTTCTTGTATCACTCTTTCAAATTATAATTTGAGCCATCATTATATGCCAACCCAAACCCAAGAGGAAATAAGGGACCATGTGAGTTAGTAGGTTGATCAAGATCTTCAACTTTTTTAAACCAAGTCATAGGAAGCTGACCCTTGAAGTCATAGTCACCAAAGATAACGTCTGTTATTCCCTGAGCTTCAGTGCCAGGCAACCAAGCAGCAACAAGAGCATCAACCTTCTCTAACAGCCATGGCTCTAACACTAAGGGTCTTCCAGATATCAAAACAACCAGTGTTGGGAATTTGTCTGCAACTGAACTTGTAATGCTAGGCCCATTGAAAGGGATAACAAGCTCAGAATTGTCACCAAAACTCCCAGCATAGGGTCTTTCTCCAACAGCTACAATGGCGAAAGATATGTCATTGCGTTCTAGGGTTTCTTTTGATGGACTATGCTCATAAATAATCTCTGTTTCATCTCCTATAGCTTCCTTGATGGCATCCAAGAGTGTTGTCCCTGAAATAGTGTGCAAAGGTTAAACGGAGCAAGCATGGGGAATAAGAACGTAAGAGAATGGTATAAAACATGAAAAAATAGCATTAGCACTGATCATATATAAAAATTGGAGCTTAGAAACAAGTTAGACCTATAAGGTCAGCTGTTTTTTTTTTTTTTGAGTTAGATTTTAATAATTGGATTTAAATGAAATGGGTTAATGTAAAGTTTGGTCCTTATACAGCATTCTTATTTTGGTTTTGATCTTTATAGTTTGATACTATAGATTTTGGTTCCTCCAGAGGCAAAATGGTCTAGTTTTTTAAATTAAAATACATTGAGTAACTTTTTAGATACATCAATCCAGTGTTTTTTTTATTAAAATACAGGGATTAACATTTAGACAGAAAGAAATTTGAATAACCTAAACTTATTGTTTGAAATTATAGGAACTAAAACTAAAATACAAACAAACTATAAGGACCAAACAATTGAAATCGACCCCTTGAGCCTTAACTTCATCTGCTCCTAAATTATCTAAAAATTACAGAGATTTTCATTTGTACTCTTTCTTTTGTTATTATTATTTTAAAGTTTTTTCTTGTCTTCTAAAATAAAATAGACTATAATTTCAACACTAATTTCTCTTTTTTATATTCTACATTTCAAAAGATAAAAGAAAGATTCATTAGATAAGGCTCAAAAGATCTCAGGCCAACCTGTTTCCTTTTTAAAATTTTATATCAATTCATTTTAAGAAAACAAGTATTAAAGTTGATGGCGTAAGTTTAAATTCGAATTGTCGAATTTATAGGACATATGTACTAGGTTATATTTTTAGTTATCATTCAAAGAATTGCAATTTGGATCTTACATGTTATAATTTATATATTATATTTATATTTATTTATAATGTAATAAAATTTAAAAAAATATATGGGCTTACGGCCGAGGCCTAATTTCTTGTAATTGAGGCGTGACTTTATATTAGCTTCATATGAGAAGCATAGCTTACAAGCCCAAACGCTTATGAGTCATACTCATAGAATGTTTGAGAACAGATTTCTACTTTTAGATGTAGTACCTTGACCAATGAAGATTGGATCTAATGAAATAGGCTAATATTTTATAATTTGACAAATCAATGTTTGAATTTTTTACAAAGAGAGATATTTACATTTAGTGGTTGATAATATTTTGAATATGATTTTCTCCAATAGAAAAACGCTTATGATTTGTTAAAAAAAAAAAAAAGACGTAGTAGTGTGATGTTTAGGCCAGAAGGGTTGGACTTACATTGGTTGTGTTGCTGTACTAAAATTGGAAATTTTATATGATACCCTTATTAAATTTACCTCTCACCCCTCCATCTAGAAGAACGTTTCATTTTTGCCCCATAAGAAATTTTATTTTCTCCTTTAACATTTTCATATATCAAAATTCAAACATGCATGCATGCATGAATCTAATTTTCTACCCAGTTGATTCTAAAAAATTGAATAAAAAAAAATATAACACTACCTCCAATCCTGAATGTAATTATATATCTGTAGTGTAATTAATATTTATGATTGGAAAGTAATATACATAAGTTTCTCAAAATAAAAGTACGGCATTTATGAAACCATAATGGTATAGTCAATTATTAATTTTTGAAGGCTTACGGATAAATCCCAAATAAAAATATTATCTATTTCTTGAGCTTCATTTACATGTCAAAATAGGTCAAATGATGTTTTATAACATAAAGTTTTAACTAAGGTTTTTATTTGTGTAGTTGTTTTTTTTTTAAAAAAATTGTATTCATATGGTTTAATAATTAAAGAGTCTACAAATATGGGGAAGAAGAATGGTTAGATAAAGTTATCAAAAAAAAAAAAAAGAATGGTGAAGACAAAGAAGGAACGAGTAGGGAATTTTTCATAGTGCCATAATGATGACTCCAACAAGGCAACAACCACGGAAAAGTAGGGGAAAAAAAAAGAAGAAGGAAAAAACGAGCTTTTCTCAAACCATGCTTTTAGAAAAAAGCCCCTTCCTAAACACAAACCATGGTTCTACTAGCAAAAAGTGTTTTCTTAGTTTTTTCCAAATACATTAATCAAAATCAAATTTTTTTACAAAATCTATGCTGTAAGACTAAAATCACTTCGACTACTTTTTTGCCCAGAGCTATTTTCCTAGTTAATCCAAATACATGTTTAACGAAAAATTAACCAACTTCAAAAGCAAAAACAAAAGAAAAAATAACAATGAGGCCTTGTTAAATGATTTTACAATTAAACAGTCCTATAAAATCATGTAATTGTTATTAAATTCCATGGAGTTGTTAATGAATTAAGATGAGGTTGTAATTAACAACTCTATTTCAGTACGTAGAGTTTTTAATGGGATTTATTTAATCGTAAAATCCCTTACATGGGACTTCATTATAATTCTCCCAAAAGAAAATACATGTGATTCATGAGAATGTACACACAAGTTTGATGAAATGCAAGGAAACACAGACATACCGATTGTAATCCGCCCACCAAGTCCTTGCCAATTTTTAGTCAACCCTCCACATTGATATCCAAGATCATCTGCATGGCTTCCTGCTACAAGAATCCTCTTTGCTTTTCTATTTAATGGAAGAAAAGGTTTTCCCTCATGCTTCCCATTTTTCAATAGAACCAAGGACTTTCTAACTGCTTCACGTGCAAGGTCCCTATGTTGCTGCATAAATATTTGATGATAAACAGATTTTGATGGGTTTCATTAATAGAGTTGATTCTTCCTAACCCCTTGTTTCAAATTTCTCAAAAGGGTAAACATTTATATTAATATATGTACTACTTGCTATGTTTATGTTCATGTCTCAAAATGAAAGTGAAGGTTGCATGAAAAAGTGAAAAGCATTGATTGAAATCTACCGGTCTTTCTTGTACAATGAAATGTTGAATGTTCACACAAGAGAAAAAGTTAAGCCAGCTTAAACTTGTGATAGAGAATTTGAAGATATTCTAAGTTATTCTTACCTTGCAACCAACTATATCTAGCAAAGATCTATCAGATAAAGGAGATTCAAAAACACCAGAAGCAAATTTCACTCTCAATATTCGTTCTATGGCATCATTGATTCTGGCAATTGGTACTTCCCCTGATTCTACGAGGGAGGTCAATTCTTCCATTAACTGTTCGAATCTATAAGGCACCAACACCTGGAAATTTTCTTGAATATATGAAGAACAAGAAAGGTAGAAAAAAGAAAAGAAAAACAAACCATGATAAAGGTTCCTGGAATTAAATATCTATACCATATCAATTCCAGCATTAATAGCTGACATGATGCAGTTTCGGTAATCGGAACCACGAGGTTCACTGAGCTTATCAATTCCCATCCAGTCAGAAATTACAATACCCTGTAATAGCAGAGGCAATTGTGTAAATTAAACAAAAGCATTAATTCAAATGCTTGTGAAACTAATAAACAGGCAAAAAAACTTCAGTTGTACTCATAACTTCAGCACTAAATTTCAGTCATCATGATAGTTTCTTACCTTAAAACCTAGCTTTTCTTTTAAAATCTCAGTAATAAGGTAACCGTGAGAGTGGAGTTTGCGTCCATTCCAACTAGAATAAGAAATCATAATGGTTGAAACACCTTGTGAAATACAATCCAAATAAGGAGCCATGTGGATTCTATCTAACTCTTCATATGGTAATATTGTGTTTCCTTCATTTTTGCCTCTCTTAGTGCCTCCATCTCCAACAAAGTGCTTAGCACAGGCAATGACCTTGTTCCTGAAGCATTAATAACATATATGATAAAAATTTTGATACAGTAAGTTTTCCAGAATTTGGTAATCTATGACTGGATGCGTATGATAAGTAGCTGAAGATTTAAATGAAGATTAGCCTGGAAATTAACTCTGGAGACATCACAAATTTGCCGTCAACGGTTAATATAAATATATAATTATTTTTTCCATAAGAAACATATATCTCTGGGAATTTTAGTATAGTTTCCGTCTACCTCCCAGCCACAAAGGGATAACCATGTGGATGTCCTTGTGGAGGCTGGCCCTGCAAACCTGAAACTATGGAGCTCATCTTTCTGACTATCTCAGTATCTTCACTGTAACTCTCATATAATCTTCCCCACCTGGGATCTCTGCCGACCTGTCCATTAGTTCATTCAAGTATGAGACATGGTTTTATATATCATTTAATAGATAGACATTTCAACGGGACGGTGAAATGAAGACGAATAAGTATAACAGAAAGGAATCACACAGAGGTCATGTATATTCAGAAGAAAGTGCCTTGCTACTGTACAAACATATACGCTGTAACGCTGTGTCAATTATGATGCCTTACTGCAACACAAGGAGCAAAAGAATAGTGAATTCCACTCGCTCTAACTTCAAGTGCTGTTGCAGCCCCAATCCTTTGAGCTAAATCTGCATCTCTGCATGCACCCACCAGTAAGAAATGAAAGTTCAAAACGTCAAGAACAGCGGCAATTCTATATGAACACGGAAGCTTTAGTAATATGCATGCTGTTTCTGGATAAATTCTTGCAAAGTAAGTGATTATAGACTGCGTCTACCCCATTCTTGTATAACGAATAAACATCAAACACCGTTGGAACATACACATTACTACTAATGGAGTAATGGTGTATTCTGAGCAAGTTCAAGGGAAAGCACCGACCTAGTTGCACCGAGGCCAATATTGTGTGGAAATATAGTGGAGCCGTATATGCTATTATTCCCATGAACCGCCTCGATCCCATATATGAGGGGTATGCCTAATCGGGACTCGAGAGCTGACTTTTGAAATCCATCCACCATATCAGCCCAATCCGCCGCCACTGCGTCTTCAAAGGGACCACTGCCTCCACAACTGAGCATGCTCCCTTCCAAAGAAACATAAAAAAAGGAGGCAAATATCAGAAGCGGAAAACATATAATCCCACTCTTCAAATCCTTAAGGAAGCAGGAAAAAGTGAGGGAAAAGAAAATAGTACCAATAGACCAGTCTCTAATGGCGGAAGGGGTTGCGACGCGACGCTCGATTTGGGTCATCTGACCAATCTTCTCCTTGAGAGACATTCGGGAAAGAAGGTCTTTGACACGAGCGTCAATGGGTTCACCGGGATCCTTGTACACGCAACCCATGTGCTTCAAAAGCAGAGTAGGAACAGAGAAGAAACAAAAATGGATTGTGAATGGTTTGAGGGGAGAGGGTGGTGTGCATGCGTATTATAGAGAGCAGGACGTGAATGGCACGTTGAGCTTGATCATTAAGTCTTCATTGACCCTGTGGACACGTTGATGACCATTACGTCTTCATTGACTCAGTAGCAAACTTAGATGTCACCGTTTTTTTTTTTTAATTATATATGTAAAGGAGAAGATAGAAAAAGGGGGAATCCAAAAAAAATAAATTATACTTCTTGAATTTAGAAATCCCAAAAAGATGAATAAGAACAAAGCCATATAGGGGAGAATGTATGAATATAGGATTTTAAATTTATGTTGAAATAATCAAATTGCTTATGAAATGATCGATCAAATTGATTGACAACTTTTTGAAACTCAACTATAACTTTTGTAATGATTTTAATAATATCTTCACTTGGTTGTGGATACCTTTATTTTAAATTGGTTGATAATATTATTTGATATATTGACTACATTTTTATACATAGTGGCAATTTCTGTAATGATTTTGACACAATTTCACTTAGATATGTATGCCCTTATTCTAAATTGGTTAATTACATTACTTAATATATTGATCACTTTTTTAAACTCGCTGATAACTTCTGCAATGTTATTATATTATTGAAGGTCAATTTGACAACTTCTATAACGTTATTATATTATGAACTTTTATTATAAAAATTAAAGCTCAAATATTCTTCCTAGCCTCTTGAATCTCCCACTCTTTATAGGGCTTTTATTGATTGAGCAATTGATGTCATGAAGAGGATCTTGAGCTTGTTTAGATTTTCTTGAATGATATGAACATCATAGCTTGTTCATTGTAGATGCCACCTATTATACCAACATGTATTGTATCTAGCAGAAAATGTTTGTTTCTTACAACATAATGCATCAAAATTCAAATTCATATATTTAATGAATCGAACATGATTGCCTTTAGCATGAAAATGCTGGATATATGTGTTTAAGGTAAAAGGACACCACTTATGATGTGATTGTCGCTGATTCCTCAGAAATTAGGGTTTCATATAATTGTCATAGTGATGTGTTTGATTTTCATGATAATAAGAGAACAAGAACAATGATTCATTAATTAAAACAAGAATAATAATTCAAGATTATCACAAGGTAGACATGTGGGAGTCTTTTCACGTCCATAATAACAGTGTTTATCGGTTTTGTTTCTTTCTTATTTACATGTCCATAAGATCATGACACTCATA
The DNA here is from genome assembly GCA_006871305.1 of Vachellia collinsii. Classification (NCBI taxonomy): domain Eukaryota; kingdom Viridiplantae; phylum Streptophyta; class Magnoliopsida; order Fabales; family Fabaceae; genus Vachellia; species Vachellia collinsii. The sequence goes on from QFDD01004062.1 coordinate 10,485, forward strand.
TTTTACTGTGACTGTAGAAGAATTTTTTTTCCAGAAGAGACACTTTTTAGCTTTGAATTGATAATACCGTGTATTAGATGTTGTTAAAAAAAAAAAAAAATACACATCCAGTTATAGCATTTACGAACAACTTGAAAATTCTCATTTTGTATAAATTTTTATAGGTTTTTAATTATCATTCCCCCAATTTTAAACTATTTTTTTTATTAAAGGGTCTAGTGGTAGTGGGTTCAAAATTTTGAGTTTTAAACTATGATAGATATAAAATATTTTTCAAGTTAAAATTTTAACTGAATGCAGGAGGTTGAAAATTTCAAGATTAACTAATAGAGAATTGAATTTATCTAGAGAGGAAAATTCTTCATAACATGGTGAGCTAATATTTAAATTCCTGCAAGAAGAAGTGTGATCATTTAATGTATTGACATTTGATAGTACCTCAAATAAAATTGTATCTAGTATGATGATACATGTTATTATCAATAAAAAAAATTCTCAAAAGTAGTTTTGCCCCTTTACATCAACATGGCTCCACCTCGGTTAAGAAGTTATTAGATTTAACTCAAATTCTAAAGACAATTTAAAGTTAAATATTATGAGTTCCGTACTAAATAATGATGGAGGTACTTGGAGAGGTAGCTAATGAATTCAATTTGGATTTAGGTCTCGTCAGAAATTTATAATTTATTGGTGTGTGTAGTTCGGCAAGCAAAATGGCAATTGAACAATTATAATTATTGTTGACATCATGAAGGCTAATAATAGGAGGGGCATTGTTGTCAACTCAGAAAATCGTTAATTTGAACAAATGACTATGATATTGTTTGAAATTTTTTAACAAATTAACCTCATCGTTTTAGAGGAAGGAAGAAATTGATCAATGTTTCAACTTCAAATACAGCATAATTTTATTCCAAGCTTATCCTTTTAATACTACAATTATATTATACAACCACTCAACACCAAAACCCAATTCCGATCTTCTGCATAATTGTATGATTGCAGAGAATCCACTTTGACCAAAATGAGGTTTTAGTCCTTAGCATATGTCAACCCAAAGCCAAAGGGAAATAATGGATCATGCATTTTAACTCCATTAGCTGGTTGATCAAGATCCTCAACTGTTCTAAACCAAGTGACAGGAAGTTGACCCTTGAAGCCATGATCCCCAAAGATAACATCTGTGATTCCCTGAGCTTCAGTACCAGGTAACCAAGCAGCAACAAGAGCATCAATCTTTTCTAACAGCCATGGCTCTAACACTAAAGGCCTTCCAGATATTAGAATAACCAGTGTTGGGAATTTGTCTGCGACTGATCTAATAATGTCAGGCCCATTAAAGGGAATCACAAGCTCTGAATTGTCACCCGGCGACTCAGCATAGGGAGCTTCACCAACAGCTACAATGGCAAAAGATATGTCACCGCGTTCTAGGGTATCCGTTGATGGATTCTGCTCAAAAATAATTTCTGTTTCATCTCCTACAGCTTCCTTTATGGCATCTAAGATCGTTGTCCCTAAAATAGTGTGCAAAGATTAAATGTAACAAACATTTGAGAGAATACAGTTTGATTATCTGATGAAATCGAAATGTTCAGGACATTGGATAAATGGAAGATTTGCTTGAATAATACTTCATAGACCCACGCGGACTGAGAGTGAAAGAGGAGAATCTGGGTTTTCCACAAATAAACTTCAGTATTTTCATGTCGAATTAGCTTACCCGTGAGATTGACAAAAGGGTGAAATTGAAGTGTTAAGTACTCATGATCAAGTCATTTAGGCGTCGCAAACCAGCATAAGATTATCCATATGTGAAATCAAGGTTTCAAATGATTGTGATTTACGGAGAGTTCCAAAATTTTCCACAAAAAAAATGTACACAGAAAGGGTTTTATAATTTTTCTACTCAAAATTGTATGTGGAGAAAGTTTTACAATCTCTCCGTTCAAAATTGTATCAGGAAGAGTTTGCAATTTTTTAGTTCAAGATTGCAAGAGTTATTTGAGAGATCTAACTACACAAAGTTAAACATTTTGTGATGTTTTTATCATTTCCTTCTCTTGTGTGTACTTTCACTATTGAGGTGCCAATGGTAATGATTTTCAATAATCGTGAGCTAATCAAAATCAACAACTAGTCATGAAAAATAAAACAAATTCAGAAGCAAAAATAATTCATCTGAGATTTATGACAATGAAACACACAGATTTAGAAATGCAAGGAAAACAAAGGCATACCAATTGTAATCCGCCCACTCAATCCAAACCAATTTTTAGTCCAGCCTCCACATTGATAGCCTAGATCATCTGCATGGCTTCCAGCCACAAGAATCCTCTTGGCTTTTCTATTTAATGGAAGAAAAGGTTTGCTTTGAGCCTTTCCATTTTTCAACAGAACCAAGGACTTCCAAACAGCTTCGCGTGCAAGATCTCTATGTTGCTGCATAAATAGTGGATGATAAGTAAATTTTGAATGACATCAATGAAGATCAATGGAAGAACTATATATAAAAGAAAAGGAAAAACAATTGTTTCTTATCCCTGTTTTCAAAATTTTCAGAGTAAATATGCATAATAAGATTTGTACTCCTTGCCATGTTTACGTTTATGTCTCAAAAATAAAAGCAAAGCTTACATGAAAATGTAAAAGACATTAATTAAAATCTCAGTCATTCTCGCACATTGAAATATTACAGCAAAAGAAAAATGAAGATCCTTGTAAAGGGAAATTGAACATAAGGATCAAGCTGTTAGAAAATTGCAAAACATACTTGTATCATTAAGACCTCAAGCCAGCTTTGACGACACAGAACTTAAGAACCCTTTGAAAATACGGTGAAATTGTAGATATAACATACATTCTTTCAATTAAGGGGAAAAAAGAAAGATTAAGTGAAACAAATTCAGCTTGATCAGATTTGGATATATGGCAAAATCTTAAAATGACAAATCAGCCAAAATGTGTGAAGGGAATTTGAAAACATGTTGAATTATTTATTCTTACCTTGCAACCAACAATATCTAGCAAAGATCTGTCAGACAAAGGGAAATCAAAAAGACCAGAAGCAAATTTCACTCTTAATATTCTTTCAACAGCATCATCAATTCTGGCTAGTGGTACTTCCCCTGATTCTACTAAGGAGGTCAACTCTTGCATAAAAAGTTGGAATCTAAAAGGCACCATCACCTGCAAAATTTTTTGAATACATGAAGGAAAAGAAGGTGCAAAAAATTGGAAAGACAAAGAAAAAGAAAACCACGATAAAGGCTTCCAGAATGGAAGATCTTATACCATGTCAATTCCAGCATTAACAGCTGACAAGATGCATTTTCGGTAATCTGACCCACAAGGGGTGCTGTTTGGAAAATCTGACCAAAGCCGTTCAAGTCCCTCCCAGTCAGAAATTACAAAACCCTATAGCAAAGCAAATTGTAATTGAACAAGATGACTAATTCAAATGCAGTGAAAGGGATGAAGAAGCAAAAGAACTGCAGTTATGGCAGTGCATTTTTTTAACAATAAAAACTGAAAGGAGCCATATTCTTTTCAGATAAGAGACAGAACATCAAAGACAGAAATAATTTAAGCATTTATTCCAACCATGGTTGCTTTACCTTAAAACCTAGTTTTTCTTTCAAAATTTCAGTAACAAGGAAACGATCAGAATGTAGATTGCCTCCATTCCAACTAGAATAAGAAACCATAATGGTTGAAACCCCTTGTGAAATGCAGTCCAAATAAGGAGCCATGTGGATTCTTTCTAACTCCTCATATGATAATATTGTATTTCCTTCATTTTTGCCTTTGTCAGTACCTCCATCTCCAACAAAGTGCTTGGCACAGGCAATAACCTTGTTCCTGAAATATTGGTCACAGAGATGATCACAATTTCGGTAAGAACCATTAAATGACCCTTAGTATGGCGTTTTCCAAAATGTGGTTAAATGGGTTGGGGACTATGAAAAAAAAAATTCACAAGGAAACTTTGGAGACATCATAAATTTACATCATTGAAGTAGTGAAGAGAAGTCTGAAATGGAAAATTCTTTTCTAGGTCCTTACTCGAACTTGGAAGAATCAGACAAATAGACTGCAAATTAAAATACAAAACAAATAAAAAGGCAGAAAAAATGATGCCATCCTGCTGTTAACCGTTAGTAAATTGTAATTGAGAAGTTACCCCATATTTATATAATCACTATTTCCATAAAGAACATATTTCTTTAGGAATTGTAATATTGTTTCTCTCTACCTTCCAGCCACAAACGGATAACCATGTTGATGCCCTTTTGGAGGCTGGCCCTGCAAACCCGAAACTATGGAGCTCATTTTTCTGACTATCTCAGTATCTTCACTATAACTCTCATAGCATCTTCCCCACCTGGGATCTTTGCAGACCTGTCCATTAGTTCATTCAAGTGAGAAATGATTTTATCTATCATTTAATACAGGGGCATTCCAAGAGGTATGGTTCAATAACTGCAGTAAAACACGTCCATTGATGCATACATCTAGTTAATTATGTTGATTCAACTGCCATTAGTCACTGATGGATAGTGAAAGTGAGTATGCAAAATAAAAACGAACTGACATACACACTCCAGTTTATTAGCACGATTATATAATAAGAGTAAAATACGGCTTAATTATGGTGCCTTACCGCAACACAAGGGGCAAAAGAATAGTGAATTCCACTCGCTCTAACTTCAAGTGCTGTTGCAGCCCCAATTCTTTGAGATAAATCTGCATCTCTACAAGCAGCAACGAGTAAAGTAAGCACTTATGCAGCCCGCAGACCCCTTTGCATAAAATTAGCCAACATCGAACAACTTTAGAACTTACGACAGACAAAATCAGAACTCGCATATTACTAAAAATGGACTATTAGTATCCTAATCAAGTTAGACGGAATGAACGAACCTCGTAGCTCCGAGGCCAACATTGTGAGGAAATATAGTGGCACCGTATACACTATTATTACCATGAACTGCATCGATTCCATATATGAGAGGTATGCCTAATCGAGAGTCAAGAGCTGACTTTTGAAATCCATCCACCATATCAGCCCAGTCCGACGCCATTGCATTTTCAAAAGGCGCACTACCTCCAGCACTGAGGATACTCCCTAAAGAAGCCAAATATCACGATCATAATCTTCAAATCCCTGAAGGAGGTAAAAGGATGAGTGAAAATAGTACCAATAGACAAGTCCCTAATGGCGGAAGGGGTTGCGACGCGACGCTCGATTTGGGTCATCTGGCCAATCTTCTCCCTGAGAGTCATTCGGGAAAGAAGGTCTTTGACACGAGCTGCAATGGGTTCACTGGGATTCTTGTAAACGCTATCCATGCCCTCCTCCAATCCCGTCGCCATCAGAAGAGTACGAACAAGAAACAGAGAAGTGAGTAGATTTGCGAAACGTTTCAGAGGAGAGTGTGGTCTGACAGGTCTCCATGTCTATATATTATAGCGGGAAGGGAAGTAGTTAGTTGGTCAAAGCCAGGAGGACTGGTTCGATCAACAATTTGAGGA
>QFDD01004063.1:0-11398 GCA_006871305.1 Vachellia collinsii
CAGTCCGTCTCGACGTCGGCGGCGTGAAGTCCGGGTACCGATGCGAATGTCTCGGAGGTTACGTCGGAGATGGCTTCAAGAACGGCGCTGGTTGCCGGAAAGGTGAGTCCTGTCGTTGAGACTAATTTCAGCATATTGATTTATTATACGAGTATATTTTATTCTCTGGCCTTTTGTACTCCATTTGGTTATTCTTTTCGGTGGAATAATAACGAAGCAAGTGGTGTTTGACGGAAGGGATCGGTAAAGTATGCAGCTAGTTGTGGCTTTATGCGTTGACCAATCAGGCAGAGACAACTCGATTATGTCTCATGAAAAAGCAGTTCGGAGCGTACTTCGTAGTGGATATTTCCTTTTCTTTTAGTATCGTTTAAATACCAGCAGGGTATATAATTTACTTTACAAAGAGCCATCAACCGAGGCTTGATTTGTTGAGAGGGAACTCCGAACAAAGAAACATTATGTTTCGTTTGAATTCACCTCATTCTATTAAGGATCATCAGTCCATCTCATTCTGTCATGAACTCACACATATCCTAAGCGTCAACATCTTATTCTTATGTAGCACATTACGTCCTGACTCTCTCCCCCTCTTCCATTTCATTGATTAGTTTCTGGGGAAATTTCAGGCTAATGGGGATTTGCCACAGTCCTTTATAGAGTAATCTTTACCAAGTGAAAGTTTAGCTCTTCTTTAGTTGATATGCTAATCCCAACACAAGTAGTTAAAAAGGCAAAGTGCCTCTGTTATGAATGATAACTTGCCAGATAGAAAATCCAGGTCAACATTCTGTAGCTACCACTCACAATTATTTGTATGGACATGTCAAATTTGGTATTTATATAAATCCAGGTCAACTTTTTATAGACATGTCGAATCTAGGTCAACATTATATATTTGGCAAATTCACATGTCTGGTCCAATGGAAATGAATTGTTAGTAGCTGTAGTCAAAGGGGAGAGAGTGATTACAATGAGGAAATGCACCTGACCTGATATTAGCACGACTTGTTATCATTCTTATGCGTCGGCCTATCACCGACATTCACATGTTGACTTGTTTTGTGTCTTGCCGATAACCAAAGAATTTGTATAAGCGTTTCCCGGGCGACAGATTTAAATCGTTTAAATCATGACGGAACCAGCATGCCAAATGGTTTTAATAATCAAGTTTTTTCCCGATTATTTTTAGACAAACGTTGTACAACACTGTTTTTGAGTACTTGGGTCTTGGGATGACGCTTTGCTCTGTTTTTTATTTTCATCCACTCTCCGTATGCAAGTATCTTGACTCTGTTTCTGACAATTAATTTTATTAGCCGTCTTGTTGCTGTTGAAGGTGGTGGAGGGGATTTTGATATGTTCTGTTTCTGAGTAATCGTTTTCTTTTTTCCCCATCATCTCTCTTTCCTTCTTCTAAAGAAGAAGTTCGGTACAGTATTTTTTGTTGCATTCTTGTTTCAAACATTTTTTTTTGGCACAAGAAAATAAACATTCATTGGTGCTGATTCTTTTCCTTTCTCTTTTTTATTTATTTAGTTATTTACCTTTTGTATTGTCCTGTCGTCAGTTTCTCATTGCAGAGCCGCAACACTAATGTCTGGTGGATGTGGAAAAGCAATTAAACTTGGTGTTCTTGTGGGAGGTAAGATCTCAATTCTTTGATGGCTTCTGTTCTTTTCAGACTATATTATGCCAATATCCTATGTGTACCAGCTTTATCAAATTTCTTTTTTCTTCGTCCACTGATCATTGTCCCTTCAGAAAGTTGCTTATTGGTTAATATTCGTCCTCTTGATTCCAAATTCTAGTATCAGTTGTGGCCTCTTCCTTTTTTGGCCCTTGCTTTCTCCTTTTTCTAATTTGTCGTTGACCTTGTTCCTAATCTGTATGGAAAGAACATACTTTTGATTTGCATTTCGGTAAGATTTTTGAGGATGCTCCGTGGTTGTTTGTAGGGATCGTCCTTGTAGCTTCCATTCTGACCGCTGTGTGTCTTCCATGTTACTTTGCTCGGCGCCGCTATACTTGTTTGAGAAAACAAACGACAGTAAAGCGCCTATTACGTGAAGCGGCAGGCAACTTCACCGTTCCTTTTTACCCGTACAAAGAAATAGAAAAAGCCACTAATTTTTTCTCTGAGGATCAGAGGTTGGGGACTGGGGCTTTTGGTACGGTATATGCAGGAAAACTGCACGATAATGAATGTGTTGCAATAAAAAAGATCAAGTATAGAGACACCAACAGTGTCGACCGAGTTATGAACGAGATCAAACTTCTTTCTTCTGTGAGTCACCCTAATTTAGTACGCCTTTTGGGTTGCTGCATAGAGGGTGGTGAGCAGATACTTGTTTATGAGTTTATGCCCAATGGAACACTGTCCCAGCATTTACAGAGAGTGAGGGGAACTGGACTTCCATGGACAATACGACTCACTATTGCTGCTGAAACTGCTAATGCTATAGCATATCTACATTCTGCCATTGATCCCCCAATTTATCACAGGGACATAAAATCCAGTAATATACTCTTAGATTACAACTTTAAATCGAAAGTAGCAGATTTTGGGCTCTCTAGGCTTGGCATGACAGAAACATCACATATCTCAACTGCTCCACAAGGGACTCCAGGCTATGTCGACCCTGAGTACCACCAAAACTTCCATCTTTCTGATAAAAGTGATGTCTATAGTTTTGGAGTGGTTTTGGTAGAGATAATAACAGCCCTGAAGGTGGTTGATTTTGCACGACCTCACAGTGAGGTTAATTTAGCTGCACTTGCTGTGGATAGGATCAGAAGGGGTTCTGTAGATGAGATCATAGATCCTTATCTGGAGCCTCACAGGGATGCTTGGACACTCTACTCTGTTCACAGGGTGGCCGAGCTTGCATTTAGATGCCTTGCTTATCATAGTGACATGAGGCCCACTATGTTGGAAGTAGCAGAGGAGCTAGAACATATCAGACGCAGTGGATGGGCAACGATGGAAGAAACTCTATGCACGGCATCATCGGTCGGTTCCTCATGTTCATCGCCTCGCATTGGAAGTGAGAAGTCGATGGATCGTATTGTTGCTCTTAAAAAAGCAGAACGAGGGAGCAAGAGATCAATGAGTCAAAAGAGAATGGATACGATACAGCATTCTGTGGAACAGGTGAAGGATAGCTCTCCTGTATCAGTGCATGATCCTTGGTTAAGTGGACAAAGCTCACCCTCAGCAAACAGCTTGTTGGGAAATGTAGTTCAGTGATAAGCATGAGCTCATTTTTGTGGAAGGCCTTCTGCCGTGTGAATACTAAATACATATAATAGCTTATTTTCTTGTTCCATGGTTGCAATCTGTTGATTAGTTTAGTTCTATGTCGTCCATCTGCTTAAAAAAAATGAACAGATTTATGATGCCTACAAGGGAAAAGAAAAGCCCCAGATAATCATTTTGTACAAATTTGGCTTTGAACTGCCAAAAAACTCAACCTATTATTATCTTATCTTTAGGTTAATAAGTGAAACACCAAAAGGAGGAAATGCAGAGAAGTGCAGCCAGGGTTTTATCTTTGGCAATAAATGTGTAATATGATGAGGCCAAGTTTGGGGGCAAAAAGGCTCTCTGTTAAGTCCTTAACCATTGGGAAAAAACGAATGCGTATACTTGTTATGGGTCGTGAAATATGAAGTGATGAAATGAAGTAGAAAATTACAATTCATCACAGATAAAAAAGATTAAAAAAATGAATCACTAAAGTGATCTTTTGTTTAATTATAAGAAGCAATGTGTGGAATATCCTCAACACCTAATAAATGTAGAAGATTTAACTTGTTAAAAAATGTCCTATCTTACACACACAGCATTTTCAAAAACTTATTTTTTTTTATTATGTTATAAATGAAGCATAGAACGTAGCATTATGCTTCTAAAATATCAAATACACCATGCTCGCATCACCAGGGGCTTCTCATATTCTGATATTCATGAGAACTTAGGAAGTGAGACTTTGATTGTACATGTTCCGGCAGATGGATAATTCTCAACAATCCGTGGAGGAGTTCAAGAGCAGCTCCTTAACCTTTATCATTGGCTAAAAGGACATGAGACAGCTTATATAATACTCAATGGCCAGAGTTTCCTTCTTCCCTCTCCTTGAATTGAATCAATCAAGCCCACAACTTATTATGCAATCAGCAAGATCATATGTGGGTCATTATGACAATTATGTGCTAGGAACAAATAAACAATTTTCTTGGACGTGTATAATTTCGGCACATCTTTCGAAAATCACGGTGAAAGTAAGCTGATTCGAGTAGTGAGATGATGACCCCTGAAACATAGGGTCAGAAATATTCACCGGAAGAGACAAAGATTAAACACCAACACACAGATTCATCGGTCAATTCAGCTTTGCACCCTATGGTACCAATCTAATGCGTTCATGTCAAGCTAAACTACAAGAGTTCTCGCACGATCTATAGAATAAACATGTAATACTCACACTAAAGCCCATTCCAACGTCATGACTTTTGAGCTTCCGGCCCCAAAATACCGTTCACTACGGCCGTTGCAACCACAACACCAAAAACCTCTGCTCCGGCCACCACTCCTGCTTGTGCCAAACCACCGAAACTCACCGTATCAGATATCTCCCTCTCTGCCGCTTCTATCCCCTTCTCTGCCGCTTCAATTCCACGCTCGGCCGTTTCCAGCCCGCGCTCGGCCTTTTCCAGCCCTTTGTCCGCGGCTTCGAAGCCCTCTCTCACAATCTCCTCGGCTGCTTCCTCTGCTTTCCTAAGATTCTTCCGAAAACCGAACAGTGGGACGTCCTGCGCCCTGGATGTCTGTTCCCTCGCCGTAAGCGCCGTAGACGCCGTCAGGAAGAATAGCAACCGCCTCCGCCCTAACAGGGCGTTGATTGGAAATGCCGGCGTAGGTTTGGTAGCGTGCGCCTTCCAGGAAGATGGTGTCGCATTGCGCACAGAGTGGAGTGAAAGAGTTTGGTTCAGAGGTGAAAACGTGCAAGCCATGGATCTAAGCTTGAGGTGAGAGGAGAGTGATGAGTGATGGAAAAATAGTGATGGTGGGAGCGAATGTTGAACTTGTGGTGTTGGGTTGACAAATCATCTCAACCATCTCAATGCTTGACACGCATGCAAAATGCGCTGACACATCGGAACAAGATCCTCTCCTGCCCAATTGAGGCTGTCGTTTTTATCTTTGGTGTCCTTTTTTTGCTTCCTTGCCATAGAAGTTCATCATGGTATTGAATATTTGAAGGCATCAAGTCCGGTGCAAGGTAAAAACCAATAAAGTCTGGTAAAACGCAAAAAAAAAAAAAAAAAACAGAAGTAGAAGGAGAAGAAAACAGCAATAAAACTAAGAAATTGATATAAATACACGGCCTAGAACCATCTAGTATCAAAAGGGTGTTGCAATATTGACCAATTAGCAACTTTACCTGGAAGGGAGGTCTCCTCCACATTCATTCAAGGGAACATGAATTACTTATAGAAGTGTGTGCAGTCCAATCAATCATAATATTTTTTTTTTAAGTAGGATGTAATCGCTGCATCAGGGTATCCCAGCATAAAGTGCCAGACTAATCCCCAGGTGCCTCGCAAGGAATCGAGCTCAAGACCTGGCGGGTACGCGGCGCCTTGCCTTCCCCTTGTCAACCAGTCATCAATCATAATATTTGTTTCTCTTGGAATCCATCTACAAATATAGTTTTTGATTAGTTTTCTTGTACAAAAAATGTTTTCAATCAAAACATCACATCTCTGCTTAAGAGAAATGTAGTTATAGTTAATGCAATGGATGAATTGTTTGTTATCTGATTCAAATATGATGTCACCAATCTGATTCTTATGTACATAAGAAATAGGCTCTACCATGGCCAAACACTCATGCATGAATGGGGAATCAGCTTGAACAATATAGGCCTTGCTATCAAACAATTCCCATTCGAGTCGCTCACAACAAATACAATAGTAGCCCTTACTTCATTTTTAGAAAAAGCCCTATCAAAATTTAGTTTCCATGTGTTACCTATCGAAGGCTCCCATTTTTTAACTTGGTTTGAAACTGTAGGTCCGTCGTCATCCCCATCCATTTCCATCCCAAAATTCCTATACATTCCTCCTTGCTTGCATAAAAGTTAACACAGCATCTGTTATTTGGATACACAACAGAGCAATGGATGAGTTTATAAATAAGATGGAGGGAAGGTTTCTTTTGGTCCAATTTGTAGGGTAGAAAGAGAAATTGTTCTTATAAATATACAATTTACCCATCATTCATCATTGTTTAACTTTGTTCTTGTGGAGTATAATGTATTTAAACAGTGATATAATTGAAAAGTTATCGAATTTTAAGACTTTAGTTAATACAGTTTAAGATTTTTTTTTAATTTATGTGAATGTTAAATATGTTGGAAGTAACTTATAAATACGATAAGAGAAATTTTTATATATTTTATTAAAAAATAAGATATTTATACTCCCTCCCTCTGATCCTATTTATAAGTAATATTCTTTCATAGGTTTGATTTTATATACAAGTAACAATTTTGCTTCATCTGAACATTCAATACCCTTTTTTTTTCTACTTTTACCCTCATTTAATAACATATCTCTCTCATCTTTTCCCCCCACTTATTCACTTATATTTTCTTTCTACTCATTACCTTTCTCATTTATTTATCATATTCATAAATGAGGGTATGTTTGGGAAAATGTTACTCCTCTAGTCCTATTTATAAATCAATTCCAACATGTTTTATACTAACCAAAGAAAACCTTAATCACATTAACCCTGCTTTAAAATTTAACAAATTTTGAACTTTATTGCTATTTAATATCCACTATAACATATAAGAGCAAAATTAACATATAATAAATAAACAGTAAAATTGTATATTTACATGAAAAATTTAATACAATGACTTATAAATAGAAATAAATAAAATCTTCTCTCTCTATCCTATAAATAAAACCAAATAAGTATATTTATTACATCTTTATTATTTATAACTAATTTTAATTGTTAATTCATTTTACTTTATTTGTTTGGATTGTTTTTTCTTATAAAAAGGATTGGAGCCCGTACTTAATATTTTATCCACTCAAAGATTATTGGACTGATGGTGCAGTGTAAGAAATTGGCCCTCGTCATGTCCCAACAACAATACCTCATTCTATTAAATGAGATCCTTTATATAAAGGGAGTATTGGAATAAATCTCTTCTTGGCAAATTAATTGTAAAATATGACACTTTGCAATATGCAACTAAAATTTTGTATTATGCAACTAATCTTCTCACGATATGCAACTGAAATTCTAACATATATAAGTGAGCTTCTACAATATATAATTGACATTTCACAGTATATAACTGAGGTTTCACCGTATGTAAGTAAACTTCTACAAATTTTAAAAGTTAGATCACATGCTACAATTAACATGGCAATGGAAGATTTATCCCCAATTTTCCCTTATATAATTAGCATGCTAAATAAAAAGAGGTCCTATAGAGAATTACCAGTGGAGACGATGTCTATGGGTGGTCTGGCAGTTCAAACTTTTAGATGTTGTTCAAAGACAATTAAAACTTGTCAAGATTTAATGTATAATTTGTCAATATTTTATAAACAAATAGTCAATATTTAAAGACTGTTTAAAGAATAACGATAACTTGTTATTGGAGTTTCGACGTTAGATAATTTATCAAAATTTGAACTACAACTTACTAATGCTAAAAGAATAACCTGTTACAATCTAACCTACAAAATGTTAACATCCAAACTACAACCAGTTGTTAGAACTCTGATATCAAATAGCAACTTGTCAAAATTCAAAAAACAACTTCTCAATATTCAAAGAAAAACTTGTCAAAATCTGAATGAATGTTTAGATTAACTTATTTTAAGTAATTTTATAGAACTTTAAATAAATGTCTGAAAAAAAATTTATCTTGACTTATATAAAAATATTTTTTAAGTGATTTTAGAGGTTTCAAAACTAACTTATCTAAATATGGACTAAAAACGTTCAGTGGAGCTCCAATGATAATTGGGAATGACAACTTATTAAAATATGAACTAGTACCATTCTTATCCTTGTGAAATGAGTCTAAGGATCAGATTGAGCCTGCTGCCCATAGGAGTATTTAGACTTAAGAAATTTAGACAATGGAAACAAATGGTACAACTTACTACAATAAATCAAGTCAAGAAGGACATCATCTTCAGGAATAGCAAGTAATATCAAAGTATACTAATAGGACATACAGAGTTTCTTCTATGTCTAGCAACTATATATGAAGTGATTGAAGCTTCATTGAAGGAACAGGAACAAAGGGGAAAATAAATCAAAAACTGAACTTATAAATGGCCTATTTGTCATAGGGTTACAAAATCATGTTCAGACAAGTTGAAATAAAACTCATCTTACATACTTTATTTATAAATAGTAAATCATGTTAGAAAAGTAATTTTCACAAGTCAAATAGACCCAAAGTTTTCTAGTACCTCTGTGTTCAATCAAACATTTACTGCACATTTATTATTATAACCCTATTTAATTAGGGTCTAAACTCTAAACCTCAACAGTTTATTTTCTTTGCAAACATCTCCCTTGGGAGTAAGAGTAAGCTGAGGGTTAGTTTGAGAGAAGATTCATGTGAAAGCTAAATAATTGGGTTGAAGATGAACACAATAAACCTTTCATCCGACCAAAAATTTGATTGAAAAAAATCCTGTAGAACTTCGTTTTATTGAATGCACAAGCATTTTGTTGAATCAAATAAATGATGGGATCATCTTATACTCTGTCTTTATATGTTTTTAGTTTGTGTTGAAAATGACTCGAAGCTTTTCGAGATCAGTTTTTTTTTTTTTTAATAGAAGGATAGTTAGTGTCTTTGTGGCTAATTTACTTCCATCTCTGAAGAGAGGTGAACGTTTTACCACAAAAAATTACCCAATTTGCATTGCAGGAAGTCGTGCCCTTCCTTGAGGTTGTCATATTCCCAAAGTGAAGAATCCGAATCAAAATTATGTCATGCTTGCCTAGGATTGATCACCGTATCGGTATTTCTTGGTCTTTTCTTTGTTTTTTTTTTAATGGTTACGTATATGAAAGTTGAGTCGATATTAACAAGGAGGTTAAGGATCTTCATGATGTTTGATGCTAAAATTTTCGAATTAAAATAGAAATCATGTTCAGAGGGCTCTTCTTTTAATTAAAAAAAGACACTTCCTTTTAAAATCAGTAAAATATACTTCCTCCCATCGTATGTACTTATATAAGATAAAGTTTTTCAATAGTGGTACTCCTGTTTACAGCATACACTTAAAAATTATCTGAAATTTAAACTAATTTTTAAATTTTTAGCCCCCATTGACTACACTGTATCATTTAACAAGACACCTTTCTCATTGGAAAATAAAATACATTTTTACACATTTATGGCATTTAATCAATTTTTAACCAACTTTTTGTATGTATGTAGCTCACCTCATTTAGTGAAAATAATTATTTATATATAATTTATGGGATAGGGGAGAGTATATGAGAACGAAAATCTAAGATGAAGCCACCTCTCATCATTCCTCGCCAGCCTAACCTAACTAGCGTTAGAGCTTCCAAAATATTTTCTTTATATATAAACCACTTCAATTCCTGTTTTAGGTCTCCCTTGTTCCCTTTATGAAATCGAAACAAGGATGTTCTTCATAGCTTTCCCTCATCAATAGATTCAGAGCTTGGGCATTGTCAATAGTTATTTCAAATTGAGTCTAAAAATGCTTAAATTTCATACGATAATACCATGCATCAGACAACTAAAAAGTTTAAAGGAAAAAATTACTTAGAAAACTGCCTCATTGCAAAGTGTGAAAAATACAAAACCGAGGATGACACAGCCGGACATATTCACAACATACACAGACAAAATTGTGTAAGAGTAACAACAGACATATTTGGATTAAAATAACATGCTATTTTTTTAACGTGATTTATGATCTACGAACTAGACATATAAAAAGAATTTTATCTCGATTTGTATGAATATACTTTTAGATGGAATGTTCCCTTGTGTTACAGAAGGGAAGGCGTTATCTTCAGTGGCAAGCTGTTCATGCAGGTGATGATTGTAAAAGACAAAACTAAATGAAGGGTTGATGAGAACGAAGTTACAGGATTGGTATATATAGAAAAGCAAACGTAGGTTCACATAGTATGAGGTTGTTTTTTTATAGGTGGAAAAGGATAGCACAGCTAGGAAGGAATGTGCTACAGAGTAGAGTGCAGAAGCTGCGGGAAATATACATGGGGAGGATGTGGGAAGCACCTCAAGAGCTTATATGCAAAGATTGATGAAGGAAAGCACTGTATGTGCCACTCTTGGCCTGGTGTTGTCATCCCCTCTCAGGCTTCTGCCTCTTCCTCTTCCACTGACCAACCATCACAGTCTGCAACTTCTGCTGAAGGTAATGAAAGCTTCTCATTATAGTGCAACAGGGGTGTTCATCTGCCCCCGGATTAAGTTGGTTTGGTTTATTAACTTAGATGACCCTACCTAGTGAAATAAGTTTTATTGTTAGTTAATAAGTCTGGGTCAATTACATATTTTTAGAAAGATTACCTTGAGACTTAAATATAAAAGTTAGATAAAGGGTTCAGTTTTATCATAAATATAAAACCCCAATCCATTATATCCCAAATTTTTAATTTGTTCTTCTCCAGAGTATTCCTGTTGATTGAATATAGTAAGAAAGTTTTCATCAAGTGGAAGTTACAATTCATATGATTAAAAAGGGTATTCTAAAAAAACCATCATACATTTTTTTTTATAAATAACTAACTTAACTAATTCTTTTATATCTTACAAATTAGTTATTTAACTCTTATATTGAGGATTAAAGATAGTAGTTTACATGGAATCTGCTCTTTTTTGTGGCAGACTTTTATAATCAAGAAAGGCAACATGGCTTAATGCATGCACTTGAAAACTTGCAAAACACTATCACATGTCACCTTCAATAAAATCTGCACTTCTGGGAGGAAGTATAATACCGAACATATTTCAGACCTAAGTAGACCAAAGAATCAAGAGGAAAGACGACAAAAAAAATCACCCAGACAAAACACACAGGGAATTAGAAAGCTAGACCTCGTAATACAGGGCATCACGTGTCTCAATAAAGATAAAACAATACAAAACTCTTCCAGCGATAATCTAATCGAAAGAACAAAACTTGCAGATCTTTATGCAAAATCCAATCCAATGACAATGAGTAAAAAATGATGAAGTATGCTATTTCTAAATTAATGTTCCTTTACTGCAGGTAACGGGGAATCATCACTCTCGAAGCAACCAAAGGTGCTGGTTTAAAAAAGTTGTTTATT
>QFDD01004064.1:0-12208 GCA_006871305.1 Vachellia collinsii
AAGTTCAATAAATTGCTTGCTATAGTCTACGATTTGTAAGTTGAATTTACCTTAAATTTACAACAGTGGAATGATTTAACTAAAAAATAAGGTAGTAATTCGTATTTCAAGCTATTAAAAAGACTTGAAACTATTCATACGCTCTTTATTTTCATGAGTTACATTGTCGTATAGTATATTTTCATAACTTTTAAGCAAAAAAATATTTGGTACATACATTTTAAATCATTTTGAATAATAAAATAACTTTCATTAATTAATTTTTTTAAGTTCAATAAATTGCTTGCTATAGTCTACGATTTGTTTGTTCAATTTACATTAAATTTACAAAACTAGAAGGATTTAACTAAAAAATAGGGTAGTAATTTTGTATTTCGAGCTATTACAAAGACTTGAAACTCTTCCTTAGCTCTTTATTTTCATGAGTTGCATTGTCGTATAGTACATTTTCATAACATGTATACAATAAAATATTTGGTATATACATTTTGAATCTTTTTAACTAATAAAATAAGTTTCATTAATGAATTTTTTAAGTTCAATAAATTGCTTGCTATAGTCTACGATTTGTAAGTTGAATTTACCTTAAATTTACAACAGTGGAATGATTTAACTAAAAAATAAGGTCGTAATTCGTATTTCAAGCTATTAAAATGACTTGAAACTATTCATACGCTCTTTATTTTCATGAGTTCCATTGTCGTATAGTATATTTTCATAACTTTTAAGCAAAAAAATATTTGGTACATACATTTTAAATCATTTTAAATAATAAAATAACTTTCATTAATTAATTTTGTTAAGTTCAATAAATTGCTTGCTATAGTCTACGATTTGTTTGTTCAATTTACATTAAATTTACAACACTAGAAGGATTTAACTAAAAAATAGGGTAGTAATTTCGTATTTCGAGCTATTACAAAGACTTGAAACTCTTCCTTAGCTCTTTATTTTCATAAGTTCCATTGTCGTATAGTACATTTTCATAACATTTATACAATAAAATATTTGGTACATACATTTTGAATCTTTTTAACTAATAAAATAAGTTTCATTAATCAATTTTTGAGTTCAGTAAAGTGCTTGCTATAGTCTACGATTTGTAAGTTGAATTTAGCTTAAATTTACAACAGTGGAATGATTTAACTAAAAACTAGGGTGGTAATTTCGTATTTCGAGCTATTAAAAAGACTTGAAACTATTCATACGCTCTTTATTTTCATGAGATGCATTGTCGTATAGTATATTTTCATAACTTTTATGCAAAAAAATATTTGGTACATACATTTTAAATCATTTTAAATAATAAAATAACTTTCATTAATAAATTTTTTTAAGTTCAATAAATTGCTTGCTATAGTCTACGATTTGTTTGTTCAATTTACATTAAATTTACAAAACTGGAAGGATTTAACTAAAAAATAGGGTAGTAATTTCGTATTTTGAGCTATTACAAAGACTTGAAACTCTTCCTAAGCTCTTTATTTTCATGCATTGCATTGTCGTATATTATATTTTCGTACCATTTATAAAATAAAATATTTGGAACATACATTTTGAATCGTTCAAACTAATAAAATAACTTTAATTAATAAGTTTTTTTAAGTTCAATAAATTCCTTGCTATAGTCTACAATTTGTAAGTTGAATTTACCTTAAATTTCCAATAGTGGAATGAT
Organism: Vachellia collinsii; assembly: GCA_006871305.1. Classification (NCBI taxonomy): domain Eukaryota; kingdom Viridiplantae; phylum Streptophyta; class Magnoliopsida; order Fabales; family Fabaceae; genus Vachellia; species Vachellia collinsii. The sequence goes on from QFDD01004064.1 coordinate 1,679, forward strand.
TTAACTAAAAACTAGGGTAGTCATTTCGTATTTGAAGTTATTAAAAGGACTTGAAACTATTCCTAAGCTCTATATTTTCATGAGTTGCATTGTCGTATATTCTATTTTCTTAACCTTTATGCAATAAAATATTTGGTACATACATTTAAAATCTTTTTAACTAATAAATTAACTTTCATTAATAAGTTTTTTTAAGTTCTATAAATTGCTTGCAATAGTCTATGATTTGTATCTTGAATTGACTTTAAATTTACAATAGTGTAATGATTTAACTAAGAAATAGGGTACTAAATTCGTATTTCAAGCTATTAAAAAGACTTGAAACTATTCCTAAGCTCTTTATTTTCATGAATTGCATTGTCTTATATTATATTTTCATATCGTTTAAAAAATAAAATATTTGCTACAAACATTTTGAATCTTTCAAACTAATAAAATAACTTTGATTAATAAATGTTTTTAAGTTCAATAAATTAGTTGCTATAGTCTACAATTTGTAAGTTGAAGTTATGTTAAATTTCCAATAGTGGAATGATTTAATTAAAAAATAGTGTAGTAATTTCTTATTTCAAGCTATTAACAAGACTTGAAACTATTCCCAAGCTCTTTATTTTCATGAGTTGCATTGTCGTATATTGTATTTCCCTAACCTTTATGCAATAAAATATTTGGTACAAACATTTTGAATCTTTTTAACTAATTAAATAACTTTCATTTATAAATTTTTTTAAGTTCAATAAATTGCTTGCTATAGTCTACGATTTGTATGTTGAATTTACATTATATTTACAATAGTGTAATGATTTAACAAAAAAAATAGGGTAGTGATTTCGTAGTTCAAGTTATTAAAAAGACTTAAAACAATTCCTAAGCTCTTTATTTTCATGAGTGGCATTGTCTTATATTATATTTTCATAACATTTATACAATAAAATATTTAGTACATACATTTTGAATCTTTTTAACTAATAAAATAACTTTTGTTAATGAATTTTTTTAAGTTCAATAAATTGCTTGCTATAGTCTACGATTTGTATTTTCAATTTACATTAAATTTACAATATTGGAATGATTTAACAAAAAAATAGGGTAGTAATTTCATGTTTCAAACTGTTAAAAAGACTTGGAACTATTCATAGGCTCTTTATTTTCATGAGATGCATTGTCGTATATTATATTTTCATAACTTTTATCCAATAAAATATGTTGTACATACATTTTAAATCTTTCAAACTAATAAAATAACTTTTATTAATAAATTTTTTCAAGTTCAATAAATTACTTGCCAGAGTATACGATTTGTAAGTTGAATTTACCTGAAATTTACAATAGTGGAATGATTTAACTAAAAAATAGGGTAGTAATTTCGTATTTCAAGCAATTAAAAAGACTTGAAACTATTCATATGCTCTTTATTTTCATGAGTTGCATTGTCGTATAGTATATTTTCATAACTTTTATGCAAAAAAATATTTGGTACTGTTATGAATATGAAGGGAAAGAAGATAGAGAAATAGAGAAAAAGCCTAGAGCAATGTAATTAGCTCTTCTTATTTATCTTCACGATATGCCTTATATTTGTAGGAATGAATTACAGTATCAAGATATATCAATATCAGAGATTACATAAGATATTAATGGGATACATAATCGAGGATAATGGAAGATATAGACATCCACATAATAATATTGATAACACTCCCCCTTGGATGTCCATGACTAAACATATGCCTTATTAAAAAAACTCCAACTAAGAAAAACCCAATGGGATAAAATCCTAGTAGAAGAAAAAAGAGTACATAGTTTATTAATACACTTCCCAATGCTGCCTCATTAAAAACCTTTCTAGGAAAACCCAGTGGGATAAAACCTAGATAAGGGAAAAAGAGTACAGTGTGTATCGACTACCCCTGTTAACCACATCGCTCAATATTTTTGAGTTAGTGAAGTCAACTGTTTATAGTATAAAATGACTTAGTGAACAAATCTGCTGGATTTTTATTGGAACGATATTGTGGGATGATAGTTTCAGTTCCTTTTGAAAGATCATGAGTAAAGAAGACTTTAGTGAAATAAGCTTTGCTGCATCACCCTTTGTACAGTTGTACCTACACATGTAAACAAGTATACTAAGCATATGAATAAATGATCATTCACACTTAGATATATCTGAACATAATAACCTCATATTCATAATACCTCTGAGATAACGAAGAATATATTTTATTCTATTCTACTGTATTTGTAATGTTGAAGAATTGTGTCTTGCTAATAGATTAGCAACAAATGATATGTCGGGGCATGTCATATTAGCAAGGTACATTCATGCCCAAATAGCACTTAAGTAGGGTGTTTCAGGACCAAGTAGTTTTTCAACTTCTTCTTCGCTAATTTCTCAAGGTTTAAAAAGGTTTTTATCAATCTGCAGAGATTTCACAATCATTTGATTTCATAATGAAAGTGACTTATTTGAGAAAAAAATGTTATAGAACATTCATTTCAAAATCTCTCTGCAAATAATCATTTGCCTTTTGGAACTCTTCAAGAGTTTCAATGATATTGATATCATCAACACAGATAACAATAAAGGAAAACTTACACATATTTTCATTAAAATGCGCATTGATTGCTTCAAGCCATATAAATACTTGTCTAACTAAATTTTATATTGTTCTCGAGAACTTACATTTGATGCTTCTGGCATCTTGAGTCCTTCAGGGACTTTCCTATAAATGTTATTGTCAAGTGTGTCATGTGAATGTATAGTCATGACATCTAGAAGATCCAAATCAAGCTTTTTATTTACTGCTGGGTTAATTAAATAATGAAAAGTAATTATATCCACTGCTGGTGGATGTATTTCTTCTCAACTTATACAAGATCTTTGTGTAAAGCACTAGGTTATAAGACATGCCATATATCTTATAACTTCACCTTTTCATTTATCTTTCATACAAATACCCATCTATATTCGATCTGCTTTACATCTATCGGTGTAAGGACTACAGGTCCTAAAACTTTTCATTTTTCGATGACAGTAATTCTACATTAATAGCTTACATCCATACGGCTAATCCTTTCTTTATTAGCACTCAACAATGGATATTGGCTCATGATCCTCATTATCATTCATTACATCATATGCTATTTTATAAACAATGATGTCATCAACGTTGACTTTGTTTCAATCCCATCGGATTACATAATGTATTGATATCTCAATATTTTCAAATTTGTCAGGTACCTAAGTCTCTTTTCTGACTACAACATTCTCTTCTGGAGAAAATAACTCTTCAGGAGTTGACTCTTTTGGAGCAAGTAGATTTTCATAATTAACCTCGACTTTACTATCTATGTTCTTAGCTCCTTTTGTCTTGCAAGGATTTTAATGTTTTAAACCGATGGGTCTTTCACGCTTCAGGCATTTCGATTCATTCATAATATATTGTCCTTCTGGGACATTCATTCTTATAGGAGCACTTAGCAGCTGGGATATGTGACTTTATCATTCAGTTTGGGTCAATAAATGCTTTAGGCATTTGGTTAGCAAACTTCTGTGAATGAATTATCTTTTAAATTTTCTGTGCATATTTATGAGGATCAAACAGAGCCAAAGATAATTCATTCAAGCTCATCTATTTTCCCAACTACTTATTTTCTCCCCCTGATGCTAGGAAAAGTAATTTATCAAATGACACTTGGCAAATCATGTCATAAAATTCATAACCATCATATATTCACATCCTACTTTAAAGACCCATTTTGGTGTGTTAATGTGAGAGGCTCACATTGCATTTAACTTTAAGAAGGCCTAATAATATAAATCCTTTGGAATATGTAGCACATGAGAAATAGTGACATCTATTTACACTTCAGGGTATGTCCACATTGATTCTCAATCATTTTTCACATCATAATTGAACCAGGATGGTTTAACCGGTCATGCCAAACATTGAATTCATTGATAAACTTCTGGTTTACCTTGTCAAGCTACTGGCTTATATTACTTAACTACCTATTTGTATTAGTAAACTTCTTGTTTACCTTGTCAAGCTACTGGCTTGTTTACTTAACTTCTGGTTTATTTTCTCATGCCTAACATTAAATTTATCAGTAAACTTCTAGTTTATTGTCATATGCTTTCAACTATACTTATGTATAGTACAAGCTAGACGAAAATGGAGGAAAATTTTATAATATATATTTTCTACAAAGATTGAATTTGTAATGTAAGACACTCTAAATTTCAATTATTGTTTCTATATGGTATCCATTTATATGGATATCTTGAAACTTAATAAGTTTCTTCTAGATTTAGTAGAATAGAATGCATTTTCAATGCATAATTCTGCTCAATCAGGTAACATAATATTGGCTCTTCTGAAGCCTTCAATTCATATCCAATTTATTTATTATGCCCACATTTTGCCCACCAATGCATAATATTGACTCTTCCAGGACATACCTCTGAGCGCCCTGACCGGACTGATAGGTTTTTGGCGCCAAGGGAAAGAGGGAAATCTCTCGCTAGGTCCCATTATTTTCGTCAAGGGTTGACCTCGACCCACAGATTTTCTATTAGGGGAGGTATGTTCAAAGATGCTCCACAATAGGGGGAGAACAATTGGCATGGATGGCTTGATTAGTAAGCAACCAATTATATAGGTGAACTGATGATTTGTCCCCTGATAGCTCGTTGTTATATGCATGAGACCAACCTTCATCTTAACCCTTTTTATGGTTCTCATCAATTTTTTTTCTCACTTCAGGTGGGAATTGGAATCACTACGATTCCGACCATACCCACGCTTGTGGTTGTTGTCTCATCCACTATCTTGACTACCACCACTATTAGATATTCACTTCAGGGAATTAAGTCTAGCCAATTGGATGGATTCGTGGATTTTCAACAAAAAAACTCGTTGTTCTATTCAGCTATGAGCAGAAAAGAAGTTACGCAAATATATTTCTTAAAACTTCTCTTCCTACCTTACTAAAATAGGAGAAAATTGGATGCATAAAATACAGCTGAGTTATTCTCGCTTACAAACTTGAAGTTTGTAAACAAATGCATCCATTTATAATGGGCTCTTGGAAGGATAACCAACTTCTCATGGTTATACCTTTCATTTTAATTATTCCAAAGAACAAGTGGGTCTTTTAGGTATCCAATATAGAGGATGTTATGGCTACTCGTCAAGATTGTATACTAAAAACAAAAATCAATTGTATACAATTGAATCCCAGATATGTGTATCTTTAATGAGAATTTAATCAATTGATTCAAATTCTCTCACTGTTCTATGTATCATACAATAATTTAAAAGATGAGGTCCCACTTAAACAATCTTGTGCATCACATTGCCATGAACTAACAACACATTGTATAACTTGCAATTACGTACTCTTACATGAGTACCTCTCAGCAACTTAATATGCAAATAACCGTTCTTTCTTAGAACCGGCTATTCTGCAAAGCATACAAAACTAATATTTATACTCTTTCACAAGTAATGTTCTGTTAAGAGCATACAATCATTCTCCACAGAACATATTGATCAACATGACACAGCATGCATAACAGGAAATTTCTAGAATGAATTCAATAATTACATGAAAAATTGCAAATATCGTATAGTGCATTGAAACAATTATATATGCACGTTTTGATTTGGAGTTTTAAAACCTCCGATATAAATGGCATGTGGCAAAATCACATTTATATTCGCATATATATCTTCTGGATATTAAAACAATATGGCTCAAATATATATATTTTTTTTAGGTTTTAAATGAATGTCCATAAATAAAATAAGGAGCCCAAGTGTTAGCCCAAAACCATGAACAGCCCAAAGAAAACTTTTAAAGAGGGGCCTATTTTTCTAGAAATAAATAAAATATTTGCATTTGTCCAAATCTATAAACACATTCAGAAAAAGGGCTTGGGATTTTAATCATTAGAAAAATATTCTAGCCCAAACGCTCTAGCCCAGATGTTAGCGTTTAATTTGCAAGGCCCAAAAATATTCCTTTCCATGGCCCAAATGTTAAAGAAATTGTCTATAAAAAGGCCCAAACTTGGTCCATACATTTACTGAAAGAAAACCTCTTTTTTTTTAACAATTCAAGGCCCAAAAAAAAAACCTTTTCCATTGGCCCAATTATGACAGCCCAACTGGATATTTGGTTTTTTTTTCAAGTCCAACAAACAGGGTGGCCCAACATGTTTTCAGAAAAGGAGGTACTACTTAATAACACACAAACAGACCAAACAGTAGAGGACAAATCTGGCAAACAAATAAAAAACAAAGTGTTCCAAACACATTTTTATAAAAGAAGGGCCTAGTGTGTTTCAGAAAAAACAAAGGCCCTCTAAAATGTTTTTAAATAGGTCCAATGACTTGGTCCAGTGTGTTTAGAAAAGGGGCTTTAAAATTTTTTTTTAAACTTGGCCTAATACCACAGGGCCTAAAGCACGTCCATCCTCACTTCAATGCGTTTGGGCTCATCCCCTCCATCTAGCGGACCCCTAGAAACCGACCCTCGACCCCCAAATTTACTTCCATGCAGCCGCCAACCCATATTCAACAATGACCACAAATGGCTTCTTCGACGTTTTCGGTTCTCAATTTTTGGTGACTCCTGGCCATTGGTTAGAGCGTCGTGCTGATAACGTGTTATGAATATGAAGGGAAAGAAGATAGAGAAATAGAGAAAAAGCATAGAGCAATGTAATTAGCTCTTCTTATTTATCTTCAGGATATGCCTTATATTTATAGGCATGAATTACAGTATCAAGATATATCAATATCAGAGATTACATAAGATATACATAATCGGGGATAATGGAAAATATGGACATCCACATAATAATATTTATAACAGATACAAGCATTTTAAATCTTTTAACTAATAAAATAACTTTCATTAATAAATTTTTTTAAGTTCAATAAATTGCTTGCTATAGTCTACGATTTTTATGTTCAATTTACATTACATTTACAATAGTGGGGTCATTTAACTAAAAAATAGGGTAGTAATTCCGTATTTCAAGCTATTAAAAGGACTAGAAATTATTCATAGGCTCATTATTTTCATGAGTTGCATTGTCGTATAATATATTTTCATAACTTTTATACAATAAAATATTTGGTACATACATTTTGAATCTTTTTAACTAATAAAATAACTATTGTTAATAAATTTTTTTAGGTTCAATAAATTGCTTGCTATAGTCTACGATTTGTATGTTGAATTTACATTAAATTTACAATAGTGGAATGATTTAACTAAAAAATAACGTAGTAATTTTGTATTTCAAACTATTAAAAAGACTTGAAACTACTCATAGGCTCTTTATTTTCATGAGTTGCATTGTCGTATAGTATATTTTCATAGCTCTTATACAATAAAATATTTGGCACATACATTTTGAATCTTTTTATCTAATAAAATAACTTTCACTGATCAATTGTTTTAAGTTCAATAACTTTCTTGCTATACTCTACGATTTGTATGTTCAATTTACATTAACTTTACAATAGTCGAATGATTTAACTAAAAAATAGCGTAGTAATTTCGTATTTCAAGCTATTAAAAAGATTTGAAACTATTCATAGGCTCTTTATTTTCATGAGTTGCATTGACTTATACTACATTTTCATAGCTTTTATGCAATAAAATATTTGGTACATACATTTTGAATCTTTTTAACTAATAAAATAACTTTCATTAATAAATATTTTTACGTTCAACAAATTGCTAGCTATAGTCTACGATTTGTAAGTTCAATTTACATCAAATTTACAATAGTGGAATGATTTAACTAAAAAATAGGGTAGTAATTTCATATTCGATGCAATTGAAAACACTTGAAACTATTCATAGGCTCTTTATTTTCATGAGTTACAATGTCGTATAGTATATTTTGATGACTTTTATGCAATAAAATCTTTGGTACATACATTTTGAATCTTTTTAACTAATAAAATAACTTTCACTAATTAAATTTTTTAAGTTCAATAAATTGCTTGCTATAGTCTACAATTTTTTATGTTCAATTTACATTAAATTTACAATAGTGGAATGATTTAACTAAAAAATATTGTAGTAATTTCGTATTTCAGTCTGTTAAAAAGACTTGAAACTATTCATAGGCCCTTTATTTTTATGAGATGCATTGTCGTATAGTATATTTTCATATCTTTTATACAATAAAATATTTGATACAAACATTTTGAATGTTTTTAACTAATAAAATAACATTCATTAATCAACTTTTTTAAGTTCAATAAATTGCTTGCAATAGTCTACGACTTGTATGTTGAATTTACATTAAATTTACAATTGTGGAATGATTTAACTAAAAAATAGGGTAGTAATTTCATATTTCAAGCTATTAAAAAGACTTAAATATATTCATAGGCTCTTTATTTTCATGAGTTGCATTGTCGTATAGTATATTTTCATAACTTTTATGCAGTAAAATATTTAGTACATACATTTTGAATCTTTTTAACTGATAAATTTACTTTCATTAATCAATTTTTTCAAGTTCAATAATTTGCTTGCTATAGTCTACGAGTTGTATGTTGAATTTACATTAACTTTACAATAGTGGAATGATTTAAATAAAATGTAGCATAGTAATTTCATATTTAAAGCGATTAAAAAGATTGGAATATATTCATAGGCTCTTTATTTTCATGAGTTGCTATGTCGTATAGTACATTTTTATATCTTTTATACAATAAAATAGTTGGTACATACATTTTGAATCCTTTTAACTAATAAAATAACTTTCATTAATCAATTTTTTTAAGTTCAATAAATTGCTTGCAATAGTCTACGATTTGTATGTTGAATTTGCATTAAATTTACAATAGTGGAATTATTTAACTAAAAAATAGAGTAGTAAATTCGTATTTCAATCTGTTAAAAGGATTTGAAACTATTCATAGGCCCTTTATTTTTATGAGTTGCATTGTTGTATAGTATATTTTCATATCTGTTATACAATAAAATATTTGGTACATATATTTTGAATCTTTTTAACTAATAAAATAACATTCATTAATCAATTTTTTAAAGTTCAATAAATTGCTTGCTATAGTCTATGATTTGTATATTGAATTTACATTAACTTTACAATAGTGGAATGATTTAACTAAAAAATAGCTTAGTAATTTCGTATTTAAAGTAATTAAAAAGACTTGAATCTATTTATAGGCTCTTTATTTTCATGAGTTGCATTGTCGTATAGAATATTTTTATAAATTTTATACAATAAAATATTTGGTACATACATTTTGAATCTTTTTAACTAATAAATTTACTTTCATTAATCGTTTTTTTTCAAGTTCAATAAATTGCTCACTATAGCCTATGTTTTGTATGTTGAATTTACATTAAATTTACAATAGTGTAATGATTTAACTAAAAAATGAGGTAGTAATTTCATATTTCAAGCTATTAAAAAGACTTGAAACTATTCATAGGCTCTTTATTTTCAAGAGTTACATTGTCGTATAGTATATTTTCATACCTCTTATACAATAAAATATTCGGTACATACATTTTGAATCTTCTTAACTAATAAAATAACTTTTATGAATAAATGTTTTGAAAGTCAACAAATTGATTGCTATAGTCTATGATTTGTATGTTGAATTTACATTAAATTTACAATAGTGGAATGATTTAACTAAAAAATACGGTAGTAATTTGGTATTTCAAGCTTTTAAAAAGACTTGAAACTATTCGTAGGCTCTTTATTTTCATGAGTTGCATTGTCGTATAGTATATTTTCATAACTTTTTTGCAATAAAATATTTGGTACATACATTTTGAATGATTTTAAATAATAAAATAAATTTCATTACCTAATACTTTTAAGTTCAATAAATTGGTTGTTATAGTCTATGATTTGTATGTTGAATTTACATTAAATTTACAATAGTATAATGATTTAACTAAGAAAAATAGTGTAGTAATTTCGTATTTCAAGCAAACAAAAAGTGATGAGTCCTTTGTCGCTATGGGCCCTCAAAATCTGTATAAATTCCGGATGGGAATGCACTATAGTGGTGCAATCCGGGTCGTGTTCACTTCGAGGAGCCTAATTGGTCTTATGTAATCTAAGAGATGAAACCATGTGTAAAGATAAAAATTGGGGGTTGTGCATTTGATGAAATTGCAGGAAATAGGATTAAGTTCTTTTTGGGATTTTCAAATTGTAGAAAGATACAAATCACAGAAACAATAAAATGGATAGATTGAAAACTCAATAAAAGGAATTGCCCTTTGGAGTATTGATTAAACCTTCATCACTTCTAAAAATATAGGGAGACTTGCTTTAAAACCAAATCTTAATTAGTTTAGAAAACCTTCCAAACTTAGGTGAGAGTAGTTGTCAATGAGACCTTTGAACCCAAAAGCTCACAACAACTTCAATCACCTTCAAATTAGCTCTTGGTTGAGATTGTTATGATGGTATCAACAAATTGAACACAATAACCTATTGTGCTAACA
>QFDD01004065.1:0-19352 GCA_006871305.1 Vachellia collinsii
CTCAACTAAACCGCTGCAAAATTTAAAATAGGTGAAAAAAATTGTAGCGGTTTTTTCAACCGCTACTAATGTTCAAATTGAAAATAGGTTTAGCGCCAAAATTTAAAAATTCCTGCCAACATTTTACAGCGGTTCTAAACCGCTACAAATTCAAGTATACATAATTTAAAAATCTCGCCTTATTTTTCTCACTAGGTTTTTTGTAGCGGTTATAAAACCGCTACTAAAATAAATAATTATTTTTCAAAAACATACAATTTTTTCTGAATAATGTTTTAATTATTAAAAAAATTTATCACAATTACAGAAAGTAATTTATAATTTATAATAGATGAATAATTAATTAAAATGAAGTACTAATAATTAAATAACATATATTATTTGCTGCAATGATTTAAGTACCTGAAAAGAAAAAAAAAGATTATTTCAGCAAAATCAATATTAATAAATTAAATAAACAAAATGCATGACAAATGACAATTAACATTAAATAAATACAATAAAAATATAAAGGATTAAGAATAATACCTATAACAAATACTACACATCATCAGAAGCATTCCAAACCACCCATAAATGAGTAAAGCAGCCAGTGGGAGAAAAGAAAATGAGAGTAGGAAATGAAATGGGGGTGGAAAGGTATTTATAGGATGTCTGCAAGGAATTAACAGCTGTTTGGGTAGCAGTTTTTTACAACGGTTTGTTTTGCAGCGGTTTTCTTTGTAGCGGTTTATGTCACTATTATTAGTAGCGGTTTATGTCACTTTGTAGCGGTTTAAAACCGCTGCTAATAAATTTTGTTAGAAAAAAAAAATAAAATGCTTGAAACAAATTGGATATATATATTACTAACCTGAATTATTTATTCGGCATCATCTGCCCTAACAAGTGGTAAATCTTCATCTCCTTCGGGGAAGAAGTTTTCAAAATCAGTAGGATGGAATGGCTCCGCCTCATAGATAATGTGTTCATCGCAATCACCCATGTCATAAAGATCTCTAGGCTTAAAATACATGGAGTAAAAATATGAAGAGAAGAATAAAGAGGATCGATAAGGAGGAAATTGACCAATCAAAAAAAGAATAACTAGTCAATGAGATTGCAAGAATGAAAAATAGAGAAATATATTGATAATAAGTTTCCTAAATTAACAAAGGAACTCAATCTGTCAATTATCACCATAGAAGAGGCATAATGATGATTAAAATGGCAGATTAAATTATAGGGAAATGACACTTAGGTCCCGTGCATGGGATTTTATAATTAAACAGTCCCACAAAATCGCGTATTTATTTTCAAGTCCCGCGAGACTTCATTGTAATAAATTCATGAGGTTCAATTACCCTTATGCCCTTAATCATTTTCATTTTTTCTTCCCATTACATAATTATTTGCTGCCAAGATTGCGTTTTCTTTGCCTCTGTCTCTATTATATAATTATTTGCTGCCCAGATTGCGTTTTCTTTGCCTCTGTCTCTCTCCCCTTCAGTGACGTACGTCGGAGCAACTCCAACCCATCCCTTCTGTCAGTGCATTCCATCCTCGCAACGTCTCATCGTTGCATTCCAGGCGATCGTCTAATGGGGTAGATAATGTTTGGGGGAGAGTGAAGAAGCTCTAAAATGCAGCAGCAACAGTGGTAGGAGGTGAAAAAATAAATAGGTATGAATGAAATCTGGTTTGAAGCTTTGTTTGTTCACCCAACGTTGTTGTGACAATATTGATAATAAAATAATAGAAGGAATAATAACAGGTCTTCTTAGCTTCTACAATGTATGTGGAAATGTGCACCATACTATCCTCTTCTTTATTATTCTTGTGACTTGAAAGCTGGATGATTTTTGATTTTGTGGAAATATTGAGATTTAAATGTGAGTTTGATGATTGAAGATGTTATAAGGGATGACTTTTTTACTTTTAGGTGTAATACTTTTAGGTATAAATTAATAAATTAATTCTTTATTACCAGGATATGAACGCCCTGTTTTTCTGTTACGTCAGCTCTGTTTCTGCAATTCATGTGCATGGGGATGAAGATGAAGGTAAAAAAAGTTATGGGTATAAGTGTTGTTAAAGTGGAAAATGTATTGTTAATAGCAGCAGTGATAGTTGTTAACTATTAAAGTAAACTTGTTAACAACAACTTCATGTCTGGTGCGAAAATTTTAACTAAATTTTATTGGTTTTGTATAGTAAATGGTATTTATGAAGGGTTTTGGACTTTTGCATTGTTGATGGGTTTTTATTGTTATGTGCACATGTGAAAAGTAGAAAGTGACCATGAAGGTCAAAGTAAAAGTTGTCTGGTTTTAAGTACTGATGTTTGAATCAAAATATATTGTTAATAGCAGCACCGATAGTTGTTAATATTGGAGATGAACTTGTTAATAACAACTGTGTTGTGCAGGTAGAAATAAATGATGACTAGCACCTCCGTAAAGAGCATACTTTGTTTCCATAACAAACTATGTTGGGGGAATAGTAATATCAAGAGTAATTAAGGAAAACACAACTTTTGAAGAGTTGAGAACAAAAATATCCTCAATTGTGGGAAAAGAGAGTAATCAACGTGTTATGAAGTTCACGCTACAATTTGATACAAGCACATTTGTGGACCTTGTAGATGATGAAGGAATAGAGCATTTAATTAATTTCAATTGTGAAAGTGGGCATCTCTATGTAAATGAAGGAGAAATTGAAGATGATGCTATGCTGTGTGTGAGAGACGATCAAAGGGGCAATGAATATGTGTAAGTTATATTTTATTGTATAAAATAAACTTTGAAAGAGGTGTTGTGAACTTATCGTGGCTAACATATTGGATGTGTAGTTTTCATGCAGGTTTGATGACTGTTCAGAAGGTTTAGAGAGCCCATCAAATACTATGTGTAATGAAGAATCACCTTCTTTAGCATGTGCTGTCCAAATGATGCCAACCGAAAGACTTGAATCCAATGGTGTAAAGTGAAAGGAACTAATAATGGGAAAGGGACAATTTTTCCAGAATGCGGATGCTCTTAGGCAAACTTTATGCAAGTATAATGTTGCCAATAATTTTGCATATAAGTATGTCAAAAACAACAAGCAGAAAATCATTGTGAAATGCATGGTTGATGGATGTCCATGGTACTTGGGAGCATACTCAATGGGAGAACGGCAAGATACAGAATTTCTAATTATCAGGACTTTGAGAGGTGATCACATACATTCTGCACAAGACAATCTAGTTGTGCCTCATTAAAAAATATCGAAGCTGACATCATCAATCATGGTGGACAGCTTGAGGCGTAACATTGATAAGAATGCAAATGAGATAATGAGATACATGCATACAGAATATGGGGTGCAGCTAAATTATGCTCAAGCATACAGGGGCAAAGAAAGAGCATTGAGGGAAATACATGGTCGGCCAGAGCATTTGTACATGGCAATTCCTTGGATATGTGATAGGCTAGTGGAGACTAACCCAGATACGGTTGCTATATGTAAGTTCTTAGCCGCTAAAAATTTTGAGAGTGTTTTCATTGCTTAAGGATGCTCCATTACAGGGTTCTTACAAGGGTGTAGACCTATACTTTATGTAGATGGAAGTCATCTCAGCGGTCCTTACAAGGAAACTTTGGTTTCGGCTAATGCATATGATGCTAATGATCAATTGTATCCTTTGGCATATGCCATAGTTGATGGGGAAACACATGTGAATTGGAGTTGGTTTCTCCGGAATTTGAAGGATTGTATAGGTACAAGGGACATTACAATAGTGTCTAATAGGAATCCTTCAATTAATAGTGCTGTTTGTGATATATTTGATGGTGTTAAACATGCATTTTGCTATAGGCATGTGAAAGAAAATTTTCGTGCAGAATATGTCAAGTGCAACAAAGGAAGGGCACGGATTGGTGGGAATAACAAGGAGGATGTACTGAAGATGCTTGACGCAATTGGTTATGCAAGGCACGAACATGAATATAAAGTTGCATTGGGACAACTGAAATTATTCTCTGTACACTTGGCACAATGGGTTGAGACGGATGGAGAAGTAGAGAGATGGGCTCAAAGCAAGTTCCCTCACAAAAGGTGGGACAAAATAACATCAAATCTGGCAGAGTCATTCAATGCGTGGGTTGTGGATGAAAGGCAACACAATGTTGATGTTTTCATTCAAGAGCATCGAGACAAATTGGCAAAGAAGCTGGTTGCATGTAAGGCAGCAATGACTAACTGGAAAAATGGCATAGGACCGAATATTGAGATGAAGTTGATGGAAGAAGTTAGTAGGGCTGGAAATATGGAGTGTGACTATTATGGTGATGATAATATTTCAGTTATAACAGTTTGCAACAACCAAGTCATCCGTTTAACAGTTGATCTTTTGGCACACAAATGTACTTGCTTGGCATGGCATATGAGTGGAATTCCTTGTACACATGCATGTGCAGCAATCAAATCACTTCACCGTAATGTCTACATGTATGTCGAAGATTGCTACAAATTGTCTACTCAAGAAAAGATATACGCAGCTCTTATGAAGCCAATAGCAACACATGATTGCCCACGGTATGAATCCCTCACTGTTACTCAATTGCTGACCCAGACGTTGTTAGAACCACCAATCACTGGGAGGCCTCCAGGATGGCCAAGGAAACGGAGGATTGAATCTCAACATCAAAACAAGCGGATTTATTACTGTGGCAGGTGCAAAGAGCCAGGACACACTGTAAAGACATGCAAAAATCCGAATCCAAACTGAAACAAGCTTGTGGTTGTGTGTCTCTTTTGGAAAATGCATCTCATATTATATTTTTTAAAATTGTACATAAAAATCCAGGCCGTTAGATTTTTGTTTCTGGTATGTGAAATAGGTAGTTAGTACCTTGTAGATGCATTTGAATATGTAAATGAAGTTTGGATATAATAGTGCAACTTTTGTATCCAACCTGCATTTCTTATTATTGGAAAGTTTGTGTATAATCTGATGTCAGTGTATACAACTGAACTTGTTAATGTACTCACCAGCACTTGTTATATAAGTCACTTGTACTTGTTAGTACATTCATCTGAGCTTGTTATTGGATGTATTGATATTGTTCATACATGAATATATAATGCACTCAGATTTGGTTGTTAACTCACTGAGAACACGTTGTTAATTCACTCAATCACAATTGTTAAATCACTCAAATTGGGTTGTTAATTCGCTCAGATAGAGTTGTTAATGCACTCATATTTGCTTGTTAATTTACTCAGATGCAATTGTTAATGCACTCAGATTGTGTTGTTAACTCACTGAGATCACGTTAATTCACTCAGATTAGGTTGTCAATTCACTTAGATTGGGTTGTTAATTCACTCAGTTACAGTTGTTAATTCACGGAGATTGGGATGTTAATTCGCTCAGATAGAGTTGTTCATGCACTGAGATTTGCTCGTTAATTCACTCAGATGAGTTGTTAACGCACTCAAATTGGGTTGTTAACTCACTGAGAACATGTTGTCAATTCACTCAGATTGGGTTGTTAATTCACTCAGTTACAGTTGTTAATTCACGGAGATTGGGATGTTAATTCGCTTAGATAGAGTTGTTAATGCACTGAGATTTGCTTGTTAATTCACTCAGATGAAGTTATTAACGCACTTAGATTGGGTTGTTAACTCACTGAGAGCACATTGTTAATTCACTCAGATTGGGTTGTTAATTCACTCAGTTACAGTTGTTAATCACTAAGATTGGGTTATTAATGCGCTCAGATAGAGTTGTTAATACACTGAGATTTGCTCGTTAATTCACTCAGATGAAGTTGTTAACGCACTCAGATTGGGCTGTTAACTCACTGAGAACACGTTGTTAATTCACTCAGATTGGGTTGTTAATTCACTCAGTTACAGTTGTTAAATCACTAAGATTGGGTTGTTAATGCGCTCAGATAGAGTTGTTAATGCACTGAGATTTGCTCGTTAATTCACTCAGATGAAGTTGTTAAGGCACTCAGATTGGGTTGTTAACTCACTGAGAACACGTTGTTAATTCACTCAGTTACAGTTGTTAAATCACTAAGATTGGGTTGTTAATGCGCTCAGATAGAGTTGTTAATGCACTGAGATTTGCTTGTTAATTCACTCAGATGAAGTTGTTAACGCACTCAGATTGGGTTGTTAATTCACTCAGTTACAGTTGTTAATGCCTTCAGATTGGGTTGTTTATCTTGTTAATATGGTCATATGGTTGTTAATACTCACTGTTAGTAATAATCACAATCTATATGCCAATATTTGTTAACTAAACCTGTATACTCAATGATATATATGGGTTCCCACTAAAGCAACACATTACACCAAGTTTGTATTCAAATACTAATAATTATATATGGTACATACAAAAGATGTAAATTAAGCTCAAGTTTCATTTTCATCTTCCACCTTAACGACTTCGCTCTAGCAATGACATAACCTTCTGAGCATGTGTGTTTTGAGGGTGATTAACAAGCCACCACAAAAAACCAACTTTAATTTCGATGAGATCATCCGCTGAATAGTGTGGCATGGTGTAACCTTCAGCATCTTGCTCAGTTCCATCCCACATTTGTAGCCATGTGAGAAGATGTACACCACAGGAGTGACTGCAATTGTAATGGTATTCAAATTAAAAATGAAAGTATCTATCTGACAATCATCACATACAAAAAAGAAATTAATAAGTGCAACAAACTCACACGTCAGATTGTACATGGACTTTTGACCATATCACCTCCTTTGTGATGTGTTCCTCATTCTCAAACAAGGTTGGCTTAACGCTTCGAAGAATTTTAAACAAGCAATCTCTCTGTAAATAAGAAAACGACATGAGGCACAAAAATATCTATGTAACAAGTAATTAAAAATACAATTGTAGACAAGTTGGTGTTTCTTACAACTTGGACAGCCAAAAATTCCTTTGGATCAATTTCTCCTCTTCTCTTTTTCTTTGCTGGCTTTGGTTTGTCCCCAACATGTTGTTGCCTCAAATATGTGATGACATCGACCTTTGAGTCAAGTACATAGAATTTCATGGATTTTGGCTCCACAACATAGCAAAACCAGTGGCCATATTTAATAGCAGGACCGAATATGAAGTCACAATCCCCAATGTTATATCCTAGGTGTTCAGGGAGGATTTCGGCTTCATTTCCTTGCAAGCTCCATTTACTAAGATTGTCCACTATTTTCTGCATGAATTTAGATATGAAAATTTGTCTGCTAACATTCCCACTATTCTCCTTTTGATCAGCAACTAAAGTCTTGGCCACCATTGAAACCATCTATGTGATATGCATACAAAAGGAGGCATCAGTACACAAATGAAAAAATAAGAATGCAAAGAATTATTTGGCTCGGTGCATGATTCACTTACAGTGCTATTAATCCACGCTCTTGGTCTGAGACATTGCAACTCTTTCCTTGTGAGGAAGTAGCCATGCATCACAACATACTCCCTTAATGAAAACAATTGGCACATCAGTTCAATTATCATTATGCCATAAAATTAAAGTATCCAACAACCACAAATATGTAAAACTTACTCGGTTGCCTCTTCTTTTGTACATGAATTTGTACACAGTTAAAATAGGATGTATTTGTCATCATATTTTCTCTTCCCCCTAGTCTTCCTTTGTGTATCAATCCATGGGGACTTTCGGAATGAGCTCGGTATAATCTTCCTCTTCGGTCTTCCTACTGTTATGGGACTTTGTCTACTAGCCTCATCTCCCTTACCTTCATTTCCTTCCTCATCGTTATCACCTTCATTTCCTTCACTATTTGAATCTGCATCAAAAAATTGTATGTCCTATTCACCTTCTTTCTCATGTTCATCCTTATCTCCATCATCATTGTCATCATTGTCATGCTCTTCAATTTCAGAATCCTGCTCTCTAGCCATCTCCTCGTCATCTTCTTCAAGTATCTCCTCGTCATCTTCCTTTTCAGGTGCAGCTACTTGGTTCTGAACTTGCTCGGGGCCAGTTTCTGTATTATCACTCGATAACCTGTCTTGCAGCACAAACAGTTCCTCCCCAATCATGGAAACTAGCCTAACATAAGTTCTTCGTACTTCCTAAAACATAGAACGTTGATTAGCAATAAGATATTTACATATAATACATCATACCATGTAAAAGTGAAGTTGTAAGGTTCTCACGGGTGAGTAAGGCTTGTCGGTACATTAGAGGTTGTACAACCATGCCACGTTGCATTTCTCCCACCATGAAGCAGCCCTTTTCCACTTTCTTTCTCAATCAATACTCTACTCTTCACCCTACTGTCATTCCAAAATGCCATGGCATCATCATCATTACAGCATTTCAGTTTTCCCAATGGGAAATTTTGCAAACAAAACAGCTGTTTACAAAGGAAACAAACGTTGATTAGTCCACTAGAGTTAGTGTATTAAAAAAAAAACAAAAAAATATCACTTACCATTAAGAAGTATATACATCCACTGATCGTTTTCCTCTCTTTACCATTCCCTTTACCAGTATCCCTCTTGAAATTGACAATTGAATTGGAAAGTTCTTTCAAGACAAACGAACACCAATCAAACGTATCAAGTGCATCCTTAGTGACTATCATCACCTTCAAAACACAGTCACTAATATAGATGCTTCCACTTGGAGCTAACAAGGTTCCCAATGCAAAGACAACAAAGTAGAACTCAAAATTTACATTAGGTTTTCCCAACAAAAGCTTTCCAATTTCTTCGTATTTGACACCGCCATATACACTCTTCAAATCACTTAAAATATCATCTTTATTATCAATATTTACTTCGATGTCATCACCTCCAATAGGTAGACCCATCAATGCACTGACATCTTCTGGCCCTATAGAACGAGTGTGCCCTCTAATTGTGACTTGCTTGGTTGGAGGGTCAAAACATCTCATAAACTCAGCACATAGGTCACGGTATATTACATGGCAAGAAACATTGACCAACTTGTCAAACCCAATTTTCTTGAACCTTGCCATTAACTTGGGTCTGCCCTTAATGGTATTGCAAATTGCCATAAATTTTTTTGGTGTGCATCTTGTATGGAAGGGAACAACATACTGCATCCCTTTACCCTGGGCTCTCAATGCCTTGGCTCGTTCACTATATTCCTCCCTCTTCTTATCACTCAAGTTACTCCAAGCATCCCTCACTTCTTTATTGACCTCTTTAAATGACTTTACATCCTCACCATCACCCCCCTTCCCCATTCCCTTTCCCTTTTCCTTCTGCTTTTGCTTCTCCTCATACTCCTTCTTGTGAAATTCTTCCGTAAATAAATTGTAATCAGAGAAGCTTGGAGCCCTTGGTCCAATTTTTCCTTTTCCCCTCTTCCTTTTCTCTAACTTGTTTCCCTTCTCCATCTTGAATTTTTGCAGTTCAGGTTCAACTCTGATAAAGAAAACATTGAAAACACAATTCATCAATTTTGCAGTTCAATATATATATGCAAACTGGGATTTACTTTCAGCGTGTCAAGTGTGAAGACATATATATAGGGAAGACTCATTTATAAAGGATGCAATGGACTCAATGCAGCAAAAAGGACACATTTTGCCCAACATTACCGATAACTCACAATCAATGCATCAACAGTAACAAAAAAGGGTATAAAATGTAGAATATGCACTTCAAATCTAGTCCAAAAACAGTATCCAAATCTCCATATTAATTAGGAGAAAAGAAAGCTTAATGGTTCACTTAAAAAAAAACAAACAAAAGCTATTGGTTGGTTTAACAGGATCCGAAATGAAACAAAGGTTCAAGGTGAATGGATTTTTCAAAACATATTTGCAAACAAAAGAAATAAATAGGCTAGCAGTATTGTTTATTTTTAGGCAATGATAAGGAAAGCGATTATGTTAAGTTTACAAATATTTTAGTGCTTGATGCATACTGCACCTTGAATTTATCACTTTTAAATGTTAAAAAGATTAGTATAATTCCTTTGAAACTTTCAAGTAACGGTAACTCGTGTGTCATGCATGGGACAATATCCAATTCACACACAATTGCATTCCAAAATGTTGATGATCACTGTCTATATTAGCAAGTGTTATTACTGCAATGTTCTAAAATAATTTATAATGGTAATCGCAGTTCATTTCATTTTGTAACCATCCCACACCCACTTCTCATCCTCCTGTTTACCTCAACCAGAAAAAACATAATGTGTCAACACATTTAATAAATCCTCATTTGACACTCAACCTTCTTGCACTCTCACATTCTTCTTTCACCCTTCTAGTGCACAAAGAACAAAAAAATTTTAGAAATATTTCAGCATTTGGCTGTATAGTTTGAATTGGACGCAGGAAACTCACAGCTGAGAGTTATCAAAATGGAAATGAAAAGGACAACCAATGAAGGACCCATAAAACTTCAATCAATAAGTCATAAATAACGAAATAAGCAATGCAATCCAGAAGACTCTCCATTGTAACGATTTTCAGTTTTCCACAAACCCAAATTTCTATTATATTTTGCTGCCATAAAACACACATATAGCATAGTACAGAACACGTACCTGCAATTCAAGAGACAGTAGTTCTTGTTTTGATAGGTTCTTCGAGTGCAAATGATACCTGTTGAGTATTTCCTTAATGCTTCAAAAGATAAAGAATCATATTCATAATCTGGAATGTACCCGTGTGAGAAAAGAAAAGAAGAAAATCTCTATATGCATTTTTACTGCTCTAATCTCTATATTGAACAGGACAAAATGGGTGTTGTTTTATGTAACAATCATAAAATCGTAAGGATTTTGAATACATCACAAAGCTCACGAAAAGAAAGAACAAAATCATATTCACATGAATAATCTTCAAATAAATCTATTACTGCTTTTGTTTCAGTTAGCATATTGTAAAATGAGAAACAGTAAATAGTTGGTATCTACAGATTAATGGGCAAGAAAAAGCTTCGAATATGTACTTCTGGAATACAGTTTTTCACTGAAAAAAAAACTTGGATGGCCCCAAATGATAATGGGTGATTGGCTAAAGGTGCACAAGTTCTGTAGGCGAGGAAAAGAAAGAGAACATAAATATATATATTGTTTTTAGTACTTTAGTTTAATAGCCCAGTAGCCACAACACACTGCCATATAATAGGAAACAACTGGCTTCCTTTCCAACTCCAACAAAGTATACTTGAAACTCCAACAAGTCAGTGACATCTATCAAAGAAAATGAAAGACTGAATTCTCTTAAACTCTTAAGTCTGAACTTGTAGGAAAGCAGAGAAATACACTGACATCAAATAAACAATAAAGCATTTTTCTCAGTCAACAGAATAAGCCAGAATGTGTTTAAGACCTACTAATTAGACATTGATCCAACAACATTTAGGACAAGTTTCAGACTTGCTAATTTTATTAGATGGCTTGAAAAGCAACTGCAGAGCAAAATTAATCATACAACAAAGACTGAAATATGTACTCCATAAATCATAAATACCACCATAGACATGAAGTTACTTTGCTTCTGGGAATCCAAATCAGCAAAGAATATAGAGACCATTGACCGCACTAAGTTTATAGTTTGTACACCTGCATCAGTGCAACTCAAATGTTTTCCAAAGGAATTAATAATACCTTTGAACCAAATCAGCGCTCTCTCTCCATGCACTTCCTAAAGCACTCCATGCTCCTGACGTTAAATTCTCGACAGAATTATCAAACACCTTCAAACCCTGCAAACATTATGGAGTTCAAAACTAGGTGCTGGATGCTTTAAACAAAGAAAATAGTAATGATGATTTGCATGCACAACAACAAAATTACAAAGGTATGTTTTGCAGCCATTTAAATGTCTCATCGTTCAATTACTTCAAATCATCAAGTCTCTTTATTTTTTTTTGGGACAATGTCGCATACAATTTGTAACAATCCTCTCAATAATGACCATGGAAAAAAATCTCCAAGCTACATTGTTCCATAGGCATATCATATTCCCATAAATCTACTTTCTATTTCGGAAGGTAAACACTGTAAATCCCAGTATCCATTTCTCTCAATGACCATGGAAATAACAGTACACAAGGCTGAAACGCAATCCTCACCTGAAGGTCACGACAGCCGGTGTGGTTGCGAACACGCTGTTGAGCACAGCTTCTCCAGTGAATCACGCGACGAGAAGGGGGCCGAGAGATACAGTGAATGTCGTCGCCAGAGGAAGCAAGACGAGTGAGGGGACCAAGAGAGAGACAAGGGAGCAAGATGAGTTTTTGGCCGCCAGAGGGAGGGAAAAAAGAAAAGTAGGCATCAAACTAAGTTTACAATGAGAAGAAAAAAATTAAAAACATTAAGGACAAAAAGGTAATTGAACCTCTTAAATTTATTACATTGAAGTCCCACGGGACTTGAAAGTAAATGTGCGATTTCGTGGTACTGTTTAATCATAAAATCCCATGCACGGGACCTAAGTGTCATTTTCCCATTATTATATAGATATTTCTTTTAGAAAAGTGCCTATAAGGAAGGGGAAATTGATGATTTGAGATACTGTTGAGTACTAAATGCATGTATCTCTCTTAATGAGAATTCAAACCTTAATTAACTACGTTGTAAATGACTAACTCCTTTCACTTAACCCAATCCCATTGGATTTTCAAAATAGTTTTTAAATATGATACAAACTAGAAAACTTTCTTACCCGATATGTCATGTAAATAATCATGGACGTAAATTTATATGAGGTTAATGCGTAAATTTACTTTGAAAATTTTCACTCAAGAGTAATATTCTGGAAAACGTAACAATGTTGTCCCACCCCAATAAGAAGCTACTATTGCCGATTGAAATTAACATTTTTAACAATAATGAACAACATTGCTTTATTATTGAGTAAGAAAATTTTCGAAGTAACATTGTTCCCAAGTAAAAACTTTTAGAATAAATTTACGTCTTAATCTTCAATACATGTAACATTATATTAATTTATTTTAAAGTTAAAAAAATGTAAGAACAACTCAAAGAATGAAATTGTTGGATACTACTGTTTTCATTTATTTATATTATGACTTTATTAAAAAATAATAATAGTGTATTTATTATTAAATTCAATTTTGATAACATTAATTCGTGAATACTTATAATTTATCTTAATTTTTAATCACATCACTGTAACTTTTTTTGTTTGCATGGAACCGTTATTGTTTGATCTATTAATAATTAATAATTGATTACTATAACATTGTCGCAGCAAATTATCATGTCACCATAACTTATTTTGTTTACATTGAACCCTTATTGTTTGATCTATTAATAATTGATTGTGGGAAAAAAATCTATTAACAATTAACAATTGATTACTATAACATGGATCTCACAGCAAAATATAAGGGATTGATTTAATTAAATAAAAATGACAGGAAAATGACATTTGAATTAGAGAAATCAAAATGCTGCTACAAACTTCCTAAATGACAAATTGTTGTTTGGATTTTGGATTTTCATGCAAAATGACAAAAATGACCCTTAAATAATAAAAGAGCAAAAGAAACGTAAGACACACTGAAGCAATATGGTTTTCAGACAAAGGAACAATGAAGCTTCCTATGTACTTCATTGGAGCTTAAAAGCTGAAAGGGGAGGTAAGTTGAAATCATTTTTCACACAAAAACTCTTCTCCTACCCCTCAAACCATTACCATACTGTTGCCATAGCTATTTTCATCTAGTTCAGTTGTGTGTAAGTGGGTTTGAAAGTGAAGATAGGGTGAGCATTGAAACTTACATAAAATGAGCGGCCTTCATATTAGTGTGTTAACTTTTGCTTTTTTGGTGTATGCATTGTAAGGCATGAGTTGCATTTGGATGGGATGGTATTTGATAGGGTTTAGATTGAGTAATAGGTGATTGATGATAGGGATTGAAGCACCCAAACTTATACAAGAGCAAAATTTCCTACTACTTAGGATGGGTATTTAATCTTTATACGATTATTAAGCAACCAAAAGATGGATCCATTTATTATAATGCAAGCCTGATATGTGTTACTATTGATAAAACATATTTCAAGTAAATTTTTGTAAGTAAGGATTGCTTGGGTATGACATATCAGGTTGAGGGAAATGGGAGGAAGAAGGTTGAGGGTGATGATGAACGTGGGTGCATGTGTGATGTTGAACAGGATGTGTGATATATGTAGTCAATAGCATACGTTTAGTTCTCAAAACATAAACTGAAGTCATCAATGGAGGAAGTACGTATGTTGTGCTTATTCTATGAAGTGAGGAAAAAATTATTGGTAAGTAACTAACATGTTGATGACTTTTCTGCAGGTTAGCGTGGAAGATGACATTGAATATGGGCCCAACTCCGATGAATGCACTTGTATGTTTTTTTCATGTAGGCAAGAAGGCCAGGAACTAAAAGGCAAGAATCCCAGTTTCAAAACAAGATGTACCAGTGTAGCTTATGCCATCAAGTTGGACACACGGAATGAACATGCAAAAATCCAAACCTAAGTTAAACTTGAGTAGCTATGTGTGGTAAAAATACAAGACTTTAGGGGTTGTACAACTCGTAATGTTTTTGGTGACTTTCTATGTTACATAGGCATGTATAAGTCTATCACTACTACTTTGTTTTGTTGGCAATGACAAGAAAACATTAGGTTAAGGTGAAATCTTAATGTTCTCCTGCCATTTTGCAAATTTGTAATTTTTTGCTGTATATGGATGCTAAAATGTTGTCAGTGTCATCCGTGAAGTTGTTAATATCCTTGACAGTGTTGTCAATACTGTTTATTAGTGTTGTCTGTATATAGTTAATACGTTTGTAATTAATATTGACTTTTTGTTGGCAATGACAAGAAAACAATACTTACAGGTGAAATGGTAATTTTCATTTGTCATTTTACAAATCTGTAACTTTTAGCTGTCACATGGATACTGAGGAGGTTAACAAAAGTTGTCATTAATTATGTTCATGTTGTCAATACCCTATTCGTAGTTTTCAATACGTAACTTAGTGGAAAGACATATATAAAGTTGTCAATGACTAATGAACAATTGTCAATATGTACCTTAGTGGAAGGACATGGGAATCGTGAAGTACATGTTCTGAGAATGATAATGTTAGTTGTCATTATGTATGACAATACCCTATTAAAAGTTGTCATTACAGATGTTAGAGTTGTCAATGGCTAATGAACAATTGTCAATACGTAACTCAGTGGAAGGATATTGAGACACAACATTCTTAGTACCTATGAACCTCATTATGAGTCTAGTTTTATATGAAACAAGTTTTGCATCAATCGGACCTGTGGTTTGCGAGATATGGTCTAAATACTAAACATATGTCAAGCTGGACGCAAAATAGAGCAAGCCAGAATATGATCCTTATTCGAATGAACATTCATTCAGTCAAATATAACTTTTCTCATTCGAATGAATTGAGGTACAACTTCATTCCAAGGTATTTTCAACTTACTGTTAAGCCATTCCAACTTCCAATTCACCATAGATTCTTCCAATATCAAATCTAAGAACTCGGGGGCATGAGTTCAAGTGTTGTCAATAACATGTATCGAGTTGTCAATAGCTAATGAACAGTTGTCAATACGTAATTAAGTGGAAGTACATGGGCATTGTGAAGTGCATGTTCTGAGAATGATAACCTCAGTTGTCATTACTTATATTAAGAGTTTTCAATACCCTATTATGAGTTGTCATTACTTATGTTAGCATTGTCAATGCCCTATTCGTAGTTGTCAATGAACAAAACAACAACTTCAGGGGCATGAGTTCAAATGTTGTCAATAACATACATAGAGTTGTCAATGGCTAATAAACAATTGTCAATACGTAACTAAGTGGAAGTACATGGGCACCGTGAAGTGCATATTCTGAGAATGATAACCTTAGTTGTCATTACTTATGTTAGAATTGTCAATACCCTATTATGAGTTGTCATAACTGATGTTACAATTGTCAATACTCTATTCGTAGTTGTCAACAAACGAAACAACAGCATTAGGGGTATGAGTTCAAGCGTTGTCAATAACATACATATACTTGTCAATACCTTAAAAAGAGTAGTTAATAAAATACAAACACTTGTCAGTACACTAATACCATTTGTGACAAGTTGTGAACCTTATAAAATTAACATGACATAACTTATCATTCAATTTCCAAATTGTTGATACTATACAACACATTGTGCTTTACATACAGGTTAGCCCATGTTAAGGACTATGACAAACATATTCGTTTGCTCATTCTTATAGTCTTTTGTGGAGTTCCCCTTTGCTTGCTTCACTTGTTTGACATACATCAATTTGTCTTCATAGGCCAACTCTTTCTCTGCCTTTGCGGCCTCTCTTTCCTGTTTCCCCATACTCTTCCAACCCTTCCTCTTTCTTACAAACTCATTCCTGAACAACATGTAACCACTATGAGCTCCTTCAATGCTACTGGAACACTTGGCACTGCTTCACTTAGCCACCTGTCTGAACTATAACATAAATATACACTACTCACTCCTTAGCAATATAAAATTAATAGTATAATGTGAAGGAACTAGTGGCAAAAAAAAAACAACAAAAAATGGTGCAGGAACCAATGGCAAAAAAAAAAACAGTTACTAAAATTTGAATATATGAAGGAACAACAAAAAAACAATTAGGAGTATGTCTTATAGTTAAGACGAATATCAACTATGCAAGAATAGATTATGATTATTACATTTTATCCTAATTAAAACAGAACACTCAAGCTAGTCATAAACACAAAGAAGCTTATCCAAAAAAATTAACTTAAAAACAAACCTTAATTAAAAACAAATAAAATAAAATAACATATGAAATTATATCTTAACTAGGTTGTATGTAATAGATAACTAAAGTGAATGAAGAAGTGCTAAGACAAAATAAGGTGGTTAGGAGGTGTTAGAGGAAAAACTCATTTATCAAGGTGATGCACAATGCAATGCAAAGATTGTTGTTATTATATGACAATCTCATATGAATGGATGAATCATCGTAACAAATACATTAATTCGTCCACCCACTTACTTAATAACTAGCACACTAATTAGGAAATAGGAAGACTCATAAATAAATTAGGAAATAGGAAGCACTTTAGTTAATAATTTTTTGAAATGTACACATATACATATATATAACTATACAAGGTATGAGCAGTCTAGGAAATAGGTGTTGTTCTCTGCATGCAGAATCTAGCCAACAAACAAAAGCTTAGTTGCAAGAAGGGAACTGGTGTTGATAGAGTGAGGATGAACATGACAAAGTTAGTTGCCAATATATAAATTTATCCTTGTACTTCATAAAGCAAACCTAAAAGTTGAAAATTTTTTCCCTTGATATGACAATTCTTTGACAAAAGAATTTAAGGATATGATGGCAGAGTTTCAGGTATGCTAGCTTGTTCACATTAAAGCTAACCATTGAAATTCTAAATTATGAGAAGCATAAAATGCTCATGGTCATGTGTGACATTAGTGCCCTCAAATAATTGCCTTCACATTGGAAAAAAAAAAAAACCAAATTTCTACAACATTGTGAAACATAGGAAGTTGTAGTCCTCACAAGACCAAGCTGGAGTTCAGGTGCATTCTCCAAAATTTGCAGGTGATATTAACACAAGTTGGGAGTAAACACAGATGATGCATCTTAAACTTAAGTCAGATGTGGATGGAAGCTGTTAGAAGTAGATGGTTTTGCCACACCATCTAATTATACAATAGTATTCAAGTTAATCATTCAAATTATAATATCAATATAACCCTTCTTTTTGCCAACTATGTCTGAGCCAATACACACATTCAATTCTAGCAGATTACAGATATTGTGAAATGATGTGTCATGACAATGTTTATCTGATACATCAGCATGCCCATACTTCATAAAAACTTATCCATTCATAAACATTATCTAGGTCAAAGAGGAAAATGAGAAATAAAAAGCATTCAATGTCAAATTCACCTCATAAACATTATTTGGACACAAAAGCGAACAGTATAGATTCCCTCCTCATTGTATCTTGGGGTAATTATCACTTCTAATATGAGAGACACCTTAGTCAAAACAGCAACAACACTTAAGAACCAACAATCACCCAACCGGTCCTATTCAATGCACAAATTGTCTAGTCAGAAAACTTGCAAAACGTAGAACTACTAAGAAAACATATACATGAGTTTATAGGGGAAAACAAAAAAGGAATCAACAAGTACATAGTAAGGCCTGTAAAAGAGACTTTCTTTTTTTGGGGGCGAGAGGCTGTTTAGAAAACCTAACAAACATTTGACGGATTTGTATTCACAGAAAACAAACATGGATGACTATATAGTCAGTTTTGTCTCACAATTTCACTTGGTCTCATCAATAAAGGAAAGACAGAAAAATATGCTAAAGCATACGCAACAGAAAATTTATATATTCAACCTAGTAAAAAATTTAAGAAAGAAGATAATACTAATATTACAAATGTAGGAAGAAAAGTATCTGAAATACAAACCAGTATTGCATTAGGTTTACCAATTGCCCAAAGATTGCATGCGACCTCTTTCTGCAAATGCCTCCAACGCTTGAACACGATGAACATTAACAATAATGATAAGGGTTGGAGTCTGCGCTCGGACGATTTCCAGAATGATAGAGAGTGGGAAAGAGGTTATAGGCCAATGCCAAAGTGATTGAGAGTGGGAATGCCAGAGATCAATTTTCTTTTTCAAATGTTTGAGGGGAATTTTTTCATTTCGCATGAAAATCCAAAACCCAAAGCAATTTGTCCTTTAGGAAGTTTGTGGCAGCATTTTGGATTCCTCTAATTCAAATGTCATTTTCCCTTAAATAAATTTGAAATTGAGGTAAAATAGAAGGGCATATGAAGTAATTTTTGATTTTGTTGTGATGTGTGAAGTGATTTTCGGTATATACCATTTATGCGAGGCTCATTACGTGGCGTTCAAAAAAATTAAAAAAAAATAAAAAATAAAAATACCAGACAGAGGCGCAGACAAGCGTCCGGTTGTGGGTCGAGCACTGGCCTCCTCCAACCTTCAGCATTTTCGACACAGCCAAGAGAGAGAGAAGAGTGCCTTTGTGACAGTGGCTTCGAAAGAGACGAAGAGAGAGGGAATCAACTTGGCCTCACTGCGATATAGCCTCGTCGTTAAATAGGTCTTGTTTTCGAGAGAGTGAGAAGCAAGGATAGTGAGAGGAGGAAGGTTTAAGAAGATGAGTATATGGAATTACGTGGTCACGGCTCACAAGCCCACAGCCGTCTTTCATTCATGTGTCGGCAATTTTACCAGTCCCCAGGACCTCAATCTCATTATTGCGTAAAGCCCATTTCTA
>QFDD01004066.1:0-13051 GCA_006871305.1 Vachellia collinsii
GAATATTCCTCCTACTATTGTGGAGCTCATTGGAATTGTCCATGGACTAAATTTGTGCTGGACTAGGGGATGTAGGAGAGTAGAGATTTATTTGGATTCCATAGAAGCCATTACCTAATTACCAGAGGTTATGATGGTCATCATCCTTTTAGGAATGATATTGAGGATGCTAGAGCTAGTGTTATTCAAGATTGGAAGGTTGAATTTCAACACTTGAATAGGGAGGATAATATCATAGCTAACTATCCAGTCAAATTATTGCATACTCTTACTACCCCTTTTTGTATCACGGATCAACCTCCCCCTCCCTTTATTGAGGGCGTATAGGCATGAGTCCTAGGAACTTAAGCCCTTGTGGCATCATGTTTATCTTGAATTAATAGTATCTAGTTCGTATTATATAAAAAAAAAAAAGTGAGAGGACAAAAGGTACATTTTTACCCTAAATTTTTTACAACAGTTTCAAAATTACCCTTTGATTATTATAATTCATTAGGGGGATCAAAGTGTGATGAAAAATATATTAGTTAAACTAAGGACAATTTTCAAAGAGTAAAAAATAGTTCATTAAATATGTCATTAAAGGATGCTGTATTAAGGATCAAAGTGTAGGGATATCATCAATATGGTTGATATTAAACACACACCTAGGATGAGATTTCCAGCAACCCAAGTCCCCGTTCTTCCAAGGATTGTAGTAGACTGATCAAGTGTGTAATCCCACTCTTGTTTCTCTTCATTTACTTCCATAACTGTTTGCACTGCAAGTGCACGGGTCACGTCAAGTAATAAAGTGATCAGTAGAATATCATTCCCACGAGGATTTGGTTCCAAAACCCGGTTAAGCAATGATTATAGCACTTTCACTTAAATTGAGCGATACAATTATCAATAGTAGATGAAGTCTATTTTTAAGCATAGAAAAAATATAAAAAAGTGATTCATAGACTTCAAGGATAAGATGGGACCTAGGATTATTCTTCCCCCTTGTAATTCATAACCTTAAATTAACCTCCTCTCGAAGATGCTTTCAATGAATAAATGTGCTAACCTAGGATTCAAAAAGTACTTGTAAAAGCTCTCTCAAGTCAAGAACAAATGTTTGATTCCATTAATTGCTCAATCTCTTGTTACAATTAATAAAACCCAATTTTGAAGTTACAATCCTAATGTGACTACGCAAGGCTAACAAGTATATCTCTATCTTATCAACAAAACTATCCATTCATCATGCAAATTTCAAGTTCCTACACCATTTTACCCAAGTTCTACACTCAACCTAGCCCTCTCAAGCATCAATCAAGTGAACTCAACATCTAAATAGTGATCAAACATTTAGAAGCACTAAGTAAAGAGTAAAATGAGCACACACACACACATACATATATATATATATATATCTATCATTAATCACAAAAGGAGAGGAGTATTTGTCATATCCCAGATTTTGGGTCTAGAGGCTCAAGAATGAGCTAGAACGATATATGTTACCAAACTCAATTAAGCAATAGTGCCAAGACGTGCCTTACCAAATAAAATGATTCTCAGGGATTATGTAATATTTGGCTATCGAGAGTAAAGGTTAAAGGTGAAAGTCAGGTTAGTCAAGAGGCAAATGAAATAGTAGAAACCAAATGGTAACCATGTATATCTATTATCTCGGGTTGTGGGCAAAATCATAATTTTTGAAAATTAAAGGCATGTAAGGGCACTTTTGAAAATGATGCCTAGAATTTTAGAAAAATCTCCCAAGGACATAGAAAGAGAGAAAATAATTTTTCAAATTATGTTTGAGGCATAATTGAGGTATAAATAGTCGAAATTACCTTAAAAGTAAATTTGAAGTATTTATTGAATTTTGGCTAGATAAATGGGTTATTAGCCAGATATAATTATGAAAAATATCAAAATGCCTCAAATAATTGAGGGGAAACCATATTGACATTTATGTAAATTTATAAAATGGTTTCATGCCTTAGAAATTTAAAGTTCTAGGTTCAAATTAATTTTTGGGCTTATAAAATGAAATTATTATTCCAAATTGAAGGAAAACTGTTTGGGAGCCAATTTGGTTCCAATAAATGCAAGGAAGATTAGTATATGTAAGGAAAGAATTTTTGGATGAATTATGCCATTTTATTAGTTGGGAATTATCCAAGGAATTGTCTAATGAACTTAATTCCATACATGTCAAGAAATTGCCCCAAAATTCCCATCACAAGTCCAAAAAAAAAAAAGCAAATAAAGTTATATGGCCCAAAATTTCCCTGCGTGTTCTAGGTCTGTAAGGGAGGAAGATATTATTAAAAGTTATGTGGCCCAAAATTAAAATTTAAGAGGAAAAGACCCATTTAGCATCTGTGAGATTTATTTGCAATAAAGAAAGGAAAATATCATGATTCTCACATGGGATTAAGAATTAATTAAAGTCCAACTAAGCCCATTCAGAAGTGGGGACGTGTGCTAATTAATGGGCTGAAAAGAAGATGTTTTGCTGGATTTATTTGGGCTGAGATCAATCTAAGGAAACAGGGTACAAATGGTGGCACCATCTTCTTGGTGGAAATCCCCAAGTTATCAAATATAACTGAATGCATTAATATAACATCATTATCCATCCATCTCCTTTATCATTTTCGGGGGGTGAGAGAGGGACAGAGCTTCGGGCAACCAAAAATGGCGGTGGATGTAGGAAGAAGAGAGAGAAGCAAAATCCAAGCTAAACCCCCACCAAACCACCCGAAATCCAAGAACACTCTTCATAAAAGTGGTTCCTTGCATCGAATGCTTCATTCCAATGGTTTTAGATTTCTGGGAGTATTATGAGCGTTGGGGCCTGTAAGCTGGAGCAAAGGGTAAAGAAGCAAGAATCAAGTGCTAAAAGGAGAAAGAGGCAAGAGTAAACTTCTTTTGGCATAGATTTCGTTTTGAATAGCTTGCTATATTAATATATAATCTGCGGCCCTGATGTGTAGAGGATAGAACCGTGGGATTATGATGTTAGTAGATGTGATCATGACAGTAAGAAATGAATTCAGGTGTTAGAAAGCAACAATTTGTGGATATAGAAACAACACAGCATCGCTTATGGTTCAAAGGAAACTTATTGTTCTGTCACTCATGAATCTGGTTGGAGGAGTGAGTTTTTCATTGAATAGATGTCACCATTAAATCCCTCATGAGAAATTGCGTGGGAAAATATCAAGAGAGTGAAGTAAAAACTTTAGGATAGATAAGTTAAGTTTAAGGTCAAAGAAAAGAAATTTGTGTAAATGATGAGTATTAGTTATGTTGTGTCCGTGGCTCTAATGAGTACAATGAACATTGTATTAATGTATTTAGGGCTTTGGGTTATCATAGAAGATAAATCGGTGATTTCACAAGCTAGCCTGATCGGAAGAAAAGGAAGTAGTGGAAAACGAACTACCAAAGTAAAATTTTAAGGTAGCAACTTTTCCCATTCTTGCATTTAAGTTGTGTTTATATTTTGTTATGCTTCTTAGCTTGCTATGGTTGAATATTTATTTTACTTTGAACATGTTGAATGACTCATTGAATTGTTTCATGGTCATGATTGACAATTCTATATTTTATGTGCATAATCTTGATTATATGTAAGCCTTAGCAATGCTATTTGTTAATGAGTTAAGTGATGAAAGTATAACTTAATTGTTTGAATGGTAATTGTTTACTACTGGGATTCTTTGAATCTCACCCATCAATAACTAACCATGTTAGGTTACAAGCTTCTGAGGGAAAAGTGAATGCAAGAGTCAAAAGGTAAGTAAAACAAGAGAGATAAGCTTCTATAGCATTATTTTGCTAAAGGTTATTAAATGTATAGTGATTATTATGGGTTGTGTAAATTCAATATGAGGCCTTTCATGTACATATGATATATAGTGATGAATGATAAGTGATTGTATGCCTAAGTATGGCTTTGAAAGTATGATTTTAAGATTCATGATCATGACGGTCCAGATTGAGCAGTTTTCAAGATACGACTACTGTTTGATCTGTTAAAGTAGAATAAATGATCTCTACTGCTCCTGATAATTTTTATGGACGAAGTAGACACATGAGGCTTTCCATTAAATGCTAAATGAGGTTTGAAGCTCTATAAATTAAGTTATGAATTTTTGGAGTTGAGGTGTAAGGTGTGTTAGTAAATCAAAGAGAGTTTAGTAATTTAATAAATTGTATTAACTGCCATATTTTATGGCCAAGATCATATTTTTCTCATATAAAGAACTGCAAGAGCTTTCAAAAGAATTTTAGAGCACCCTCATAAGATTTTTCTAGAAATAGTTATGATTTTTTTAAAGTTGGACTAAAAATCTGAAAATACCAAATGAATAGTAACCTAATGGTCAAGATGAAAGTTTTAAATTTATGGGCGTTAATTATTTATTCACCTGAATGATAATGCTTCTGAATGTGCAATAGGTTGCATAACTGAAGGGTGTTACAGTATTTAAGAGTGAATCCATACAAGGGTTCAAAATAATCCTAGAGCAAAGTGTTTAGCCACGCATGTTCAAGAAAGCCATAGAAAAATATACATACACCAGCATAAATACAAGAATAAGAGGGAAGGGAAGGAGAATGGAGAAGAAGAACCAAGATATG
The DNA here is from genome assembly GCA_006871305.1 of Vachellia collinsii. Lineage (NCBI taxonomy): Eukaryota > Viridiplantae > Streptophyta > Magnoliopsida > Fabales > Fabaceae > Vachellia > Vachellia collinsii. Next base: position 4,630 of record QFDD01004066.1, read on the forward strand.
AATCCAATATTTCTTCTAAACTTCGAACCCAACTTCAATCTCCACCAAAATCCATGACCTAGCACACCAAGAAACTCCCAAATACACCCCCAATGTCCAGAATGTCAGCCTCCATCGGGTTTTTGCCTTAAAACCCTAAAAAAAATCTGACTTTTTTCTCTTTACTGATGATGTGCGTTTTGCTGACAAAACTGGGCCGCGGCGGAACTGTTTTAAGCTGCAGTGAAGTTTGCCTTTGGTTGATAGTGTGCTGTAGCTGAGATAAGTGAGCCGCAACTTGTTTTGCCTCTAGAAAATAAGTTCTTTACCTCAAATTAATGCATTCTACCCATAAATTGACCTCCATTTCTTCCTCTTTGATTTTCCAAATGTGCTTTTGAACAGCTTTGGTTTCCAAATCCTTCTTTTACCAAAATATACCTTGCAATATAATAAAATCTATAAGCTCTTAATAAGTAAGAATAAGATCCAAAATATGCACAATTTAGTAATAATGTGCAATCATAAACCCCATGTACATTTCCTATCTTTGAGTATTCAAAACATATACAACAATACCAAAAATGTATTAAAATGTAAGGAATATACATTAAAATGACGTGAGATTCCTGATGTTAACAATAACAATCTCTTGATCAAGTGTGTAAGCCTCTCGTTTCTCCTCCTTTACTTCCATAACAAGCAAGAAAGCAAACGAAGGCAACCTACTATATATATATAGTCATGGAGTAGATGGCTTGATCAGCACTGGTAGGATATTTGATTTTGAGTGAATGAAGAATGAAAGGAAAGAAAAGAGATTTGAGAAATATATATACATACCGAAGAAGACAAAGTGAAAAGAAGAACTTATTACCCCGCAAGATATTGTGATTTACTATATTATTACTACCTCATTCCTTAATAAAAGAGCTAATTGATTTTTCTGAAAAGATTAAGAAAGCTAAATAAATTAGTTAATTATAATATATATTATGAAATAATTATATATATCATTAGATTATATATATATATAATAAATGCACCGACAAAAAACTTAAATGACTTTTATATTAAAGATCAGAGATAGTCTTATATAACTTCATTATACTATTTATAAAATATTTCATTTCAATTATTTTAAAGGTTTCTCATACTAGAAATCCTATTAGGCATAACACACACATCAAGACACACACACACAACAACAACAACAACAACAACAACAACATAATGCGCGCGTGTTACATCGGAGGAAGGAGAGGAGAATCACATGAGCGGGATTAGGAACAAGAGAAGGAAGAATAATGTGAAGAATAGTAGTTAAGCAACAACTTGCTCAAATAGAATACTGATGAATTTAGTATATGAATGTTATTTTTGGTTCATCTTCTTACATAATTCTTAGGTAAATTCCAATAAAATGACCCTCAAACTTGCAAAATTCAAAAAGGTGATTCAAATTTGCAAAATCTCACATTGGTCCCTGTACCAAAAATCAATTTAAAAATGTTGAAGTTGTTACAATTTTTCTCCTTAGTTAAAAAAATGCCACCTACCACTAGATCGAGCTTTAGCGGCTAGCAATCGGTAGCCACCCTGAGAGGACTAGTATTCTTTTTGTCGTAAAGGTTGTTAAGATAAGATTTGATCCTACTACCTCTTGAATTTCAAATGATTACATGATCATTGGACTAACCAACCATTTTGTTAGAATAATGCAAAATGATTCTATGTACGCTTAAAAAGATCAAAAGTGAAAGGCCCAGTTACAGGAAATTTATTGTACCAGAGGCATAATTTACTACATAAAGTGATTTTCACTCACGTCATAAGTGTCACAAGTCCTTACTACTTTTTAGATATTATTTCTTTTATTTATGATCTACCTGCAATTCTCCTTAAATAATTCATTACTCAGCCACTGGCCTCATCAACTAACACTTTAAGCTTAGAAGTATTAGAAAATTAAAAAATAAGTTTTGAAATCCCATCACGACCCCCTCCTCAAACCACAAAAGTTCAAGATTCTAAGGTTCAAATCAAGTTAGAGCGACCTACCCAAGTATATTTGGGGGCTCCAAAACACCATCCAAATAGCAAATATGTTCAAACCCCATTTTACTTTTTCTCCTCTTTTTTTGTGTTTGTCACTTTTAAATTAGATGTGCCTTAAAAAATGCACTCGATCCTAAGCCCCTTTTACACCCTAAAATCAAACCTAACCCTCCCTTAAACTCATATATGGTTAGGAAAGAAAAACTAGGATGTTACATTATTAATAGTATTAAACAAAACACAAAAAATAAGCGCTTCCCTAATCCTCGTTTTATATTGCTATAATTTGTTAAATGCATAACAAATTCCATGAGTTGCGCATATTCATTGTGAGGCTTTAGAATGTATCTTTGGTATGCAATATGATGAATTGCAAGTCATTATAAGATCAAGTATGAAATTGAAATCATGATTTTATGATGCTGGATTGTGATGGTTCAACTTAGGCTCTTCTCAAGCCTAGTCAGTTCTTCGGCATATTTTATGCTGTAAAATATATAAAATGTTCACTAGAATTGGTATGTGTAAAGTAGACAAATATATAGAGATTTCCATTAAGTCCTAAATCAGCTCAATTGGATACGTATACTATGAGATATGAATTTTTGAAGTTAAGGTACAGTTTTGATAAAAAACGGAGCAAGTTTGCAAAATCAATAAACTGTATCAATCCAAGTACAAAGCGGTAGAGTGGCATTTTTCTCATGTCAAGGAATTCAAGGACTTTCCATAGACTCTTCACGCTTGTACAAGGTTTCTAGGATTAGTTATGATTTTTAAAAGTTGGATGAAAAATCTAAAAATACTAAATGAATAGTTATCGAATGATCTATATGCAATTTTAAATTTATGGGCTTTAATAATTTATTCGTTCGAATCATAGCACTTCCGAAAGTGTAGCAAAGTGCATAAACGGGGGTTTTTGGCTACGTATGAGGTATAGAACTCACGGTCTCCTCTGTGAGTTAGAAGCTTTTAGACAGTGAGGTACCACGTGAGTTAGAAGCTTTTAGACATGCGCCATGCTTTTCATCAAGAGACTGATTGAAAATTGTGAGACTAATGAAAAGTTCTGAAATACTTTTCATTGATCTATATACACGCGCCCGCGCTTAGGAGTACTTTACAAACTTGAGTACATGGATCAAAGTTACAAAGTATATTCTCACACAATCCGAAATGCTTAAACCTTAAGCTCTGGGCTGATGGTTTTGCTATTGTCGTCTTCATCTTCATTCCACTCTGCAAATTTAATAGGCTCATACCACTTAGCACAACAAACATAAATCGCAAGATCCACTGCGAGCAATGCGGCCAAAAGAAAATAGAACCTGTCCAAATGTCCCTTGTTAAGGTTTCCAGGGATCCATCCAAGCCTATTGACATCTCTTTGAGAAGAAGAAGAAGAAGAAATCTTCATAACAATGACAACAATTGAAGTACTCATATAGTTTCCCAGTGACATTGACATCATGTAAAGGGCACTTCCAAAACTCTTCAACCCATCAGGTATTTCTCCATTGAAGAACTCTAATTGACCAACATACATAAATACCTCTGAAGCTCCAATAAGAACATACTGTGGAATTTGCCATAGGATGCTCAATGAAGAACTTGAAACTCGGTCATTTTTAGCATTCTTTAACCTAAAATGTTCTACTAATCCTGCCGAAACCATGCTCATCATTGCTATGAAGAGTCCTATTCCCATCCTTTGAAGTTCTGTGAGTCCTTTTTTCTTCATCTTCTGGGCAATGAAAGGGTTAAGAACTTGCTGGTAGAAGAAGATGAAAGCTGAGGTGCTAAGAACGTTAAATATGGACATGCTTGCCGGAGGTATTTTGAAGGACGATGATGATGATGAAATAATAATTCTGGTGTCCATTATTGCACCTTGTTCAACAAATAGTGATGACATTTGAGTGAAAACAACTGAGTATAATATAGTGCACAACCAGATTGGGATTAGTCTTAGTACGCATTTCACTTCCTCAACCTGTGTCACCGTACAAAGATGCCATGGATTGAGGGTATTTTTGTCCATCTCGATTAACTCTTCAGGTGCTTTAAACGCTGCTTTATCCAAGAATCTGATGAGATAGTAAGCATAGTAAGATCTTGGAAATAATAAAACGTGGATAAAATACATTGGTATATTTAAATATCAGAAACCTTTGGTAAATTTCAGGTTCTGTAATAAAAAACGAGATCACTGTATCACTAGAGAAGTGTGTGTGCGTGCGTATTCTAGCACGTGAGAACATGTGTGAAACAATTGATGAATAATAAAAGCCTGAATTAAACAGAGTTCCCACTGAACTTTTGAGTTAAAAGTAAATAACCTTCCTAACATTTGCAATTTTACAGTGAAATCTTACTAAACTTCTATATTTATGCGGATAACCCCAAACTAATCAATTTTGTACTTCATTAAACTTTATTTTTGTATGCATATAACCCATCAAACTTTGAGTTATATGCAAATATACCATTTAAACTTCAAACCATTTGCAGTTAAGTTATGGATAAAACTAATAGTATGGAAATATGACAGTTTAATGAGGTTTATGGTAAAGTTTAAACGAACGGTTAGGGAGATTATTCACAAAACATAAATTTCAGGGGGACTTTGTATGTAATTCAGGCATAATTAAAATGATGCGATTAACTTACCTAAATCCTTCAGTGTGCTGTATCTTTCTTCCTTCATTAGAACATTGTTCAACTTCAAAAAGGTTGTCTTCCCTAGAAACAACATTGACCTTCCATTTGCTCGTTGCTGCAACAAGGACTCGACAGAATCTAGGAAGAGGATTTCCTCCTGGTTTAAGGTACCTGTACCTCGTAGTGCCACAAAGGAACAAGATCAAAGCAAGAGTGGCTGATCCTGTTGAGGCCCAAAACCCTAGAGTCCACATAGCTTCATTCTCAAAATAAACCAGTACTGCGTCAGAGAAGAGAGATCCGATATTGAGAGCCAAATAGAAGTAACTGAAAAATGCTTTCTTCGAGTGTCTTTCTTTTGGTTCTCCTTCATCGAACTGATCTGAACCAAACGTGGCAATATTGGGTTGATATCCTCCATAGCCTAGGGCTATTAGGTATATTGAAATGTAGAACAAAGCTTTGTGATGTGGCGAATGAGATCCACAAGTGAAGTGTTCATCTCCACAACCCCTAGGGTTTAGTAAGAACATGTAGGATGTGAGTGATAATAGACCCAGCCCCTGTTATATATAAAATTTTATTAGAACAAAAATATATGAATATAAAATATAGTAATAATATCAACTAATTTTATCCAAAAATTCGTAGATGGGTTGAGTGATAAGGGATTAAACCTTTTACACAATTTCTCATGGATGGAGATTGAAGAAGGTTTACTATTGCCCAGAAAATAATATCACGTACCTTCTTTGTTTTATTTATTAAGTGAAATCAGACGCTGACTTCACAAATTAAATGTCCTTTCGACAACGCTTGATATAACTGAGATTGTTGAAGAAAATAGATTACATATGTCTTAAAAAATCAATTTTAGTTTAGTATGGTACAGCTACATAAAGAAAATGTTGTTTAGGGGATCGCAAATTAATTTATTTAGTTAAACAGAAAAAATCTGATTTTAAGGAATATACTAGGGAATTACACTCAAGTCTTAGAGAAGATATATTATCATATGAAATCATCAAATTGATATAAGTCCTAAGGGACCTATATGCAATCAATTGGAATGGTGAAAGGGTTTACCTGAACGTATCATTAGTGGTACTAATTAATCGAAGTATTTTGACTTGTCATTGGTAGTATCATGACTTGTCAATTGTGGCAACCAAATTTGTTATTGGTGACACATTGATTACTTGTTAATTGAGGGATCCTAACTTGTCGTTGATGGTAACATAACATGTCTTGCCCGGATTTCTTATTAATAGCATAGAGACTTATCAATTGAGACGCATCCTGACTCATCATTGATAGCACATTAACTTGTTATTAACAGCACATTGACTTTTCAATTGATAAGTATATATGACTAAACTTATGTATTCACAATCCCAATTAATCACATCCATAGGTCCCCTGGGATTTCAAATCAAATCGATTGATTCTATGGGACCTAATAGTAATAATTTGCCTTCCTTAAAACTTGAATGTAATTCCCCTTTGTATGTAGGTGTGTGTCTATATATATATAATTCCAAAGTAACTTACAAGAGCAAGGATGGCTTGGAAGACAACACAAGTTGTATATCTTCCCCAATAAGATTCACTGAGGAAGGCTCCAACAAGAGAACACATATAGACTGTTCCTGTCCATTGGCTTATGTTGTTGGCTGCTTCTGCGTTGCCTTGCCCCATAACCCTCGTCAGAAACAGCACACTATTCACTGATACCCCATAAAATGCCAACGTGGCGAGCCCTTGATTCACTGCTTCATAAAACAATTGAGCTTTATCAATTATTTCCTCTGTTTTTATCTATAAGTTATTTTAAAAGATCTATACAATATTCTCGTGTACAGTCACATCTAACACTCTAATATTATTTTCTAGTAACATCTAGCATCATAATCTTATGCATGGTGCGTTTTTAAAAGGCCCCTCCCCCTCTTGTTAATTTCAGGTGATACAATTTACCATGATCTTATTTATAGCTTATAATGTCAAATATATAATAAATAAGATAAGAGTAATGAATAAAACTGATAAATTAACATTAAGGTGATATTAGATTCTACTTTATCGGTTAATCTATATGTTTTTCTAATAAATTCTTTGGTAAGGTGGTATGAATATTGTTGAGATGCTATGGCAACGAAGAGAGACGAAATCAGGAATTTGTATTTAATTAAGGATATTCGTGGAAAGATGGAACAATTTTAAGACAATCAACTAATTTTCTTACCAACAGTGGTTGGATCTAATGAAAGGAATTCTCATAATGTAGCAAACTAAAATTCAAATCCCCATTGAAAAATGTGTCCACATTTAGTGTCAAATAGTACATCGAATATTATTGCCTCTAATATTATGATATATGTTCTTAGCAAAAAAAAGCTAATTTTCTTTGTTTGTATAAATTATTGAAATGTGACTTTAATTAAATAGTAATAATTATCATATTCATATTAGTTTTCTAGATTAACCTACCCGGTAAGGTAAACGAGAGATATAGCGTGAATCTAACTACTCTCCCTCTCCCTCTATCTCTCTTACCAAATGGCAGTTGTTGGAGTGTGTTAAATTATATATTTATTTAAGAAGATTTCGGTGTTCACACAAGATCCATGATTATATTTTTAATTTATAAGCAGTAATTGCGTGTGTGAAAATAAATCATCTTTAAGATTATATTAGTTCATTTGTTCAATTAATTAATCCACATGCAGATCTCACTTTTAAACTATCAATGCGTTTCACTAACAACTATGAGAAATTTTGAGGATGAAATATAATTGTAAAAATAAATACATTAAAACATGATATAAATTGTAAAGACTTAATTATTATTTTGGCCAAAAAAATAATTATTATTTTAAATGTTGGCAAAATATTATTTAATGCTAAGATATTAAGTTTAATTTTAGAAAATATAACAATTATTAGTACAAGAAAATAATCATTTGACACTAACAGTGTCATAGTTAAATAACCAAAAGTGTATTTTATAAAATTAAGAAATCAAATTGAAACCTTGTTTCAAAGTTAAGAAACAAGAAACCTTGTTTGGAAGTTAAAGGACAAAAAAAGCTACATTTATTTTTTTGGTAACCCAAGGTATCCCCCAGCCGGATAGGTCAAGGACTGTTCGAGCTGAAAATTACCCTTTGACTATTATAATTCATTAGGGGGAGATGAAAAATATATTAGTTAAAATTAAGAGGACAATTTTTGAAAGAGTAAAAAAATATTTCATTGAATATATCATTAAAGAATCTTGTATTATTTTTTTTGCCAATATTAAAGAATCTTGTATTAAGGATCAAAAAGTAGGATACTACCAATATGATTGATATTAAATACACACACCTAGGATGAGATTTCCAGCAATCCAAGTCCCTGTTCTTCCACGGACTGCAGGAGACTCATCATATGTGTAATCTTCTCCTTTCTCCTCCTTTACTTCCATAACAATCTCCTGATAATATTATGAATACTGAATAAAAAGTTTATAATTTAGAAGTTCTAAGTGATGTTTTTTCGAAAATGGAAGGAAGGAACATAATGATTACTATAAAGGAACCAATTATACCATATGTCACGAATAAATTCTTCCATACAAAACAAAAAATATCATTTAATTCTTTTTCAGTCAATCAAATTATCATGTAAAGAAATCAGCGTATAAATACAATAATCTTGGCATCTTGCCAAAAAAAAA
>QFDD01004067.1:0-14267 GCA_006871305.1 Vachellia collinsii
CCATAAATAACTCTCATCTGCTTGACTAATGAAACATGAATTAGCAAAAGAATTTTCTAAGTCAAGAGTATAACAGTTACCATCCCTGGGTGCTCGAAGTTGAATGTTTATCTTTTCTTTGTCAATTGCCAAGTCCTTCTTGTTGACAATGAAGCATTCTTGAGCATCAAAGATGACCCAGTTGTCTTTGTCAGTGCTCTGGCTTACGCTCAACAAGTTATGGCACAGTCCTTCCACGTGATAAACATCTTTCACTGGCAATCCATTTGGGTTACCAATCTCACCAATTCCAGTGATTTTCCCAGATTGGTTTCCTCCAAAGCTTACTTTTCCTCCATCCTTTGATTTCAGGTTGACAAATTTACTCTTGTCCCCTGTCATATGTCTTGAGCATCCATTGTCAATGTACCATTTGTTTGATTTGGATACTCTAAGACAAACCTGCAAGAAATCAAGTCATTGTTTTAGGTACCCAAAGCTTGTTGGGTCCTTTGAGGTTAGTCTGGCACGATTTGTATTCATGAGTTCCCTTGGGTACCCATTTATACATGCCAAGCATCTTCCCTTTCTTGAAATAGCAAGAAGACGTTTTGTGTCCCTTTCTGTTACAATAAGTGCATGATGCAAAGGGTTCAGATGTATGAATGGACTTTTGGAAATACTTGAGATAGCTTTTTCCTCCGTACTTTTTCTTTCCTTTCCTTTTATCACTAATCGGGTTATAGCCTATTCCCGTTCTATCATTTACTACTTTATGACTGTTTAGAATAACTTGTAACATCTCACCACCTTTAGTAAATTTTTCAAGAGTTTTACTTAAGCGTTCATTTTCCCTTTTTAAGACTGCACAATCTGAGCATTCCTCTGTCACTATTTTCGTTACTGGTTTTTCAAACTCTTTAACTTTCTTTCTTAGGCTAGCCAATTCCTTAGCAAACTTAAGAAGTTCTATATGCATTTCATCATATTCTAAGCGTAATTCATCATAAGTTGGTTCAACAATTATTACCTCATCTGTCTTTGAAATTTCTTCCTCCTGAGCCACAAGACAAATGTTTGCTTCTTCCTCAGGTTCACTCTCATCTTCCGATGAGCTGTCTCCGAAACATACGCCTTTTTCTTTTTGAAAGATTTGAACCTTTTCTTTTCTTTGTTTTTCTGGGATAGTTGAGGACAATCGGCTTTCATGTGGCCCGGCTTGTTGCACTTAAAGCAAATAATTTCTTTGCTTGACGCACCCTTTTGAAATCTCCTCGGAGGTTGATCCTTCCTATAGAGTTTCTTGAATCTCCGGACAACCATGGCCAGCTCCTCGTCCTCCACATCCTCTTCTTCCTCAGGCTCTGTTTCAGGTTCATTTTCTTTTATTGTTTTAAGAGCCAATCCTTTCTTCTTTCTGTCTTCTATTCTCGAGAGCTCCTTCTTGAATTTCTATTTGCTCTCATACTCAGCAAGACTCCCAAAGAGAGCAGCCACAGACATCATTGATTCTCCTCTTGATTCTTCAATGGCTGTGACTTTAGCTTCCCATTTGTCAGTGAGGATATTAAGGATTTTTCTCACTTGGGTGCGTTGGTCGTAGGTCTTTCCAAGAGCAGCTAGCTTGTTGATAAGATGAGTATGTCTCATCTCAAACTCTGCAATGGTTTCTCCTTCTTTCATTCTGAGTAAATCATACTCAGTAGTCAGAGTGTTTACTCTTCCTTCTTTTACAGCTTCAGTTCCTTCATATGCTATTTCCAACGCCTCCCACATGTGTTTGGCTGAAGGAAGAGTACAAATTCTGAAGAAATCATCTTCATTTAATGCAGCCTACAACATCAAGACAGCTTTTCTGTTAAGCAAAGCTTTCTTTAAATCTTGTTCGTCAAACTCACTACGAGTTTTAGGAACAAGCACATCACCAATTTTCTTTTGGGGAACAAAGTTCCCAATTTAAAAAACATCCCATAAATCTAAATCTGTAGCCAAAATAAAATTTTGAAACTTTATTTTCCAAAATGAAAACCGTTGACTGTTAAAAGCTGGAGGTCTAGTGATGGAAGCTCCGTCACTGATAACGTGTTCACCGAATCTTGCCATTTATAGCTCTTGAGACTGTTAAGTCCTTTACACAACAGACCTACTCTGATACTAAATGTTAGGTTCGGTCCTCTTGACCTACGTCCAGTCCTCAGAGACCTCTGAGCTTTTCTCAATCCACTAATCTCAAATAGATTACAATCAAACAGAAGAAGGACTCTCCCCCTTCCTAACTCAAACTAACCCGCAGACACTTTTGCTCGTGTCTAAACCAAACCAAGGTTCTCCAACCTTGAGCAACTCTCTCAAAAACAATAAATGAACAAGAATATTCTCCTTTATGAGAATTTAATGATAAGCACTGAAGCTCTTTTAATGAGAGTATGAAAACAGAGTAAGTAGGTGAAGCGTAATGAATTCTATTTCTCGTATATGTGTTATCTTCTTGTTGCTGAGACTTGAATGCTCCACCTTTTATAGGTGAGAAGATTAAATGTCCGTTAGAGACATTGATATTTCCATTAGACCCATTGTCTTCGTTCACCTTCCCGCATTGAATGTGTCTGTAATTTTCTGACAGTAGGTAGAATGAAAATCTGAGATTTTGTTCGTTGAATCTTCTTTTTGTTCATGCAATCTGAACTTCATTCCCTGTTAATAAATAAGTCAGATAAGCATTTATGATGGTTGGTTTGATCCAAACAATCGTTGCATGAAAAAGGAATGATTTTGGAATCAATTTAAAGTCGCTGACACGCTGCGCCGTTGTCAGAAGGTGGAACTCGAGTTTTGCCTCTTCAAAACTCGAGTTATTGAAGAATTTTCAAAGAGGAAATCTCATAACTTTTGTTGAAACTCGAGTTTGAATAAGAGTTTTGATAAAACTTGAGTTGTAAAACTTATAACTCAGGTTTCCATAAGTTCTAGTAGGCCAAAACGCTTTGTGCTCTTCAACACTCGAGTTTCATTTGGCAAAACTTCAAGTTTTGAACCTTTCCAAGTCATAACTTCTATTGTAACTCGAGTTTCCTTGAGAGTTTTAAGTTACAGCATTCCTATCCTTCGAAAACTCGGGTTTTCCTTCATAAAACTTCAAGTTATAAGAGTTTCAAAACATAACTTTTATATGAAACTCAAGTTGCACTGGATGTTTTGGGTTTAAAACAAGTTTGCTCTCGAAACTCAAGTTTAATGCCATGAAACTTGAGTTCTATGAAAAACTCTAAGTGAAACTTCAAATTTGGAAAGAAGTTTTGAAGTTTAGAAATTTTTCTCAGCCCGAAACTCGAGTTCTGAAGACCCAAAACTCGAGTTCTGTCAAAACTTTCACTTAAACTTAAAGTTGAGAAGAGAGTTTCGTTTCTCTCTCTTCGAAACTCGAGTTCTGAGATACATAACTCGAGTTCTAACAAAACTTCCACTAAAACCTCGAGTTCTGGAAGGAGGTTTCATTTTTCAAAACCATTTGAAAGCCTGAAACTCGAGTTCTATAAAACGAAACTCGAGTTCTGCCAAAACTTCCAACATAACTTGAGTTTCCACTGCAAGTTCTGAATTTCCAAAAGACTTCCAAAGAATGAAACTCGAGTTTTAAAATATGGAACTCGAGTTTTGAGATAACTTTCATTCAAACTCGAGTTCTTTTGAAAGTTTACATTTCTAAAACCTTTTTCAACACTCTAAACTCGAGTTTTAAATCCTAGAACTCGAGTTTTGATATAACTCAAAACAAAACTTGAGTTCTCTTAAAAGTTTGAGATTTTGAACACACTTTTAAACACTGTAACTCGAGTTCTAAAGCACATAACTCGAGTTTTCTCAAACATTTCATTAAAACTCGAAGTTTTTCAAAAACTTTCTGAAAACTAATAATCAAAACACAATTTCAAAAACATATTTGTCATCATCAAAACATTATCTCAACAATATTTCCTTGAATGATGTGTATGTGCTACTGGGATTTCATTGAATTCTCATCCTTTCCATTGACTAACCATAGGCACAAGGTCAAGGAACAAGGGCAAAGAAGTGCAAGAGTAAGGTGGGCTTCCATGAGGTAAAGAACTTTTACTTGTGTAAATGATGTGTATGTGCTTTTGGGGATGAAAGTATGAAAATATGATAATCCTTTGGTATTTTCATATTAACTGATGTATGTATAGGCTATGTATGCTAGTAAAGTTGATCATGAAGTTTAATGCATGAGAAAAGAGGCTTAGCATGCAAAAAATCACATTAAAGGGTCCAATACCCTCCTTTTTGACATTTATGGCTAAAATGAGCAAATGAAGTCTAAAAGCCATGAAATTTTTCTTGCAAGTAGATCTTTTCATAATCTTTCTAAAGAGTCCTAGTTTTCTCAATTTAGACTTGTGTGGAAAAAGTTATATGTTTATAAAGTTTAGTTGAAAAATCAGAAAAATGACAGCAGTAAAGTTCGCCCCAGCGAAGTTCAAAGTTTTCCCCAGTGAAATGCATTATGGAATAGTTCACTGCAGTGAACTCAAAAGTTTGCCGCATCAAAATCCCTCATTTTGGACCAAATGAATAGTGATTTTTCCAACTCTTTTAAGCTTTAATTGAGCATTACTTTGGTCCAAGGAGTATAATTCCCTTATAAGGGATTGAGAAAGCTTTCATTAGAGACCTAAATCACTTGGTTTAAATTTTTCTAGAATTAGTTGTGAATATTCAAAGTTTGGCCAAAATTCCAAGTTTCCAAAGGAATAGTAACTTGAGTGGGAATTTTTGAGATTCACCTAAGTGACTAATTCTAGCTAATGTAATGGTCTCAAGTGGTTAAGTTAAAGTCTCTAATACATAATAAAGCTAAAAAAGAGAGGTGTTACAAGACACTTCAGCTAAGCCATTGGTTTGTGGATGGTAGGGGGTTGAGATTCCGTGGGACACCCCTATACTTTGCCAACAAGTTACTAAGGAGCTTGTTGCAAAAGTGAGTGCCCTGGTCACTGATCAATACCTTAGGTACACCAAATCTACTGACGATAGTGGACTTCAGAAATTTAGCAACTATGGGTGCACTGTCTTTCCTAGTTGGGATGGCCTCTACCCACTTAGATAAGTAATCAACATAAAGGAGAATATAAGTGTAACCATGAGAAGGTGGAAAGGGTCCCATAAAATCTATCCCCAAAGCATCAAAAATCTCACAGAAAAGGATATTCTGCTGTGGCATCTCATATCTCTTATTAGCCCCCAAATCTTTGGAATGTATCATATGCCTTACAAAAGGTAAAAGAATCCTTGAAGAGGGTAGGCCAATAAAATGTAATGTCCAAAACCTTTTTAACTATTCTCCTAGGCCAGAAATGACCCCCACAAACTGTATTGTGGCAAGCCTCTAATATAGCTCGTGCGTCATTTTTAGGGATGTACCTCCTTATCACTTGGTCAGAACACATTTTCCACAGATGTGGTGCATCCTAAATATAATACGAGACCTCACTCTTGAGCTTCTGTACCTGAAGCAGAGTCAAGTGCGAAGTGATTAGCTTTGTATCAAGAAAATTAACAAAATGTGCAAACCATGGTTGCGATACAGATAAAGCACACAAAGATTGATCAGGGAATGAATCACAAATAATATTAGAAGTTAATACTCCCTTGGTGTCAAGTGGCAGTCTACTAAGGTGATCCACAACGTGGTTTACATTTCCTGCTCTATCCTTCACTTCCACATCAAACTCTTGAAGCAGTAGCATCCATCTTAGAAGCCGAGGATTTGATTGAGGCTTGTTGAAGAGGTACTTGACAGTGGCATGATCTATATGCACAAGTACCTTGGAATTTATGAGATATTGTCTAAATCCATCAAGTGCAAACACAATTGCAAATAATTCCTTTTCAGTAGTTGTATAATTTTTTGAGCAGCTGCAGAATCCTCCCCAATTTCATTATTCTTCCCCTTTTGGTTAGATCTAGTTGCTGACCTAAGCCCAAAACGCACAGCATCATTTCCACATGATAAGGTCGCGACTTAAATTCACATATGTCACGACTAGAACAAATACATGTCATGACTCTTACAAACCATGTCGTGACTTGTGTGGCCTAGAAGAGCTCCGGGAGTTACAAACAGGTTGTGACCCATTGTATTTTGTCGTGACATAAATGCTCCAGTGGCACTTCAATCAATCCAGAATTGCATTCCCTTCATTTCAGTCTTTAAGCACTTGAATATCTCCCCTAGGCATCTGCAACAGAAGCAAAAGGGAATCTTGTTAAAGCATAAAACACTGGAGCTCAAAAGCATGTATAGCTGGGAGACACAATTTACTCAATTTTCCTTTTTGTGTTATTTTATATGCAATGTATGACCACAAGGGTAAAAGAGGTTCAATTTAACACAAGATAAGGCAATTAAGCTATAAATGTCCCGAAATTAAGCAGGAAAACCATGTAAATATTAGCGTTTATCAGCAGCATCAAGAGTTTTCAAGGTATAAGCAATTACTTTTGAAACATAACCATTCTTTTGACCTAGCATTTCCCCCACACTTAAATTATAAGTATCACATGAAATTTTGAAGGGAAAATCCCAATTGGGAAAGGTCAAAATAGGAGGTGAAATCAGTCTACCCCTGAACTCATTGAATGCATGCTCACAAGCTGAATTGAAAAAAAAATCAACATCTTTCTATAACAATTTGGATAGAGGTAGAGCTATTTTGCTGAAATCCTTGATGAACCTTTGGTAGAACACCATATGTCCTAGAAAGGATCTCAACTCTTTCAAGTTCATGGGGTAAGGTAGAGAAGATATCACCTCAATTTTTGCCCTATCTATCACTATTCCCTTATGAGAGATCAAGTGTTCCAACACAATGTCATGTTCAACCATAAAGTGGCATTTTTCATAGTTCAAAACCAGCTTTTTCCTAATGCATCATGCTAGAACCTTATCCAATCTTTATAAACATTCATTAAAAGAATTTCCATACATAGTAAAGTCATCCATAAACATATCCATGCATTTTCCAATGAATTCAACAAATATGTAAAGCATGCAGCGTTGGAATGTCCTAGGGGCATTGCAAAGGCCAAATGGCATTCTTTTGTAAGCATAAGTGCCAAACGAAGAAGTGAAAGTAGTTTTGTCCTGGTCTCTAGGGTCTATAGGAATTTTAAATTACCCTAAGTTACCATCTAAGAAACAATAATGACTTTTCCCCGCTAATCTCTCAAGCATTTGGTCAATAAATGGTAGGGAAAAGTGATTTCTCCTAGTGGCATCGTTAAGCTTCCTATAGTCCATGCGCACTCACTATGAGTTTTGTACCCTAGTAGGGATGAGCTCATTACTCTCAATTTTCACCATCGTGATTCCACTCTTCTGGTATGATTTGTATTGGCGAAACCCACTCACTGTTAGAAATGGCATAGATAATGCCAGCCCTCAAAAGTTTATCAACCTCCTTCCTAACTATATTAGAAATTAGAGGGTTCAACCTCCTTTGGCTTTGCTTAACAGGTTTAGAATCATCATCCAACAGAATTTTGTTGGTGCACACAGTGGGATCCAACCCCTTTATGTTGAACAGTTGCTGCCCTAAAGCCTTTATATTTTTACTTAAGACACTTAACAAACTAGCCTCCTTACTATCAATCAAAGAATTTGAAATAATAACAGACAGTTTATTACCAACACCCAAGTAAGCATATTTCAAATTAGGGGGTAAAGCTTTAAGTTCTAAGGTAGGGGGTTGGATAATTGAGAGAATCAACAACAATCCATCAGTGGAGTTTGAGACACTTCCATTTTAAGAATCTTGACTAATGCACTTGTCCAGACTACTTGGATTGGCTTTAGTAGTTTCTACCCCCTTAGATGTTGCACCAAGTTCACGTTGGTCTACAACATGAACATGCACATGTGACTACCCCTTCATACCTATATCATGATTAGATATTAGATCATTTAAGAAACGTAAGGTATGAGGTGTAATTTTTGAGTGTGTGGAAGTAGGAGTGGTGGAAGAAAGAGGTGGCCCTTCAACCACAACATTAAACACTAAAGAGGGTGGGGTTTTAGCTTCAGTTGCTACTCTAAGGGTCCTATGTCGCGACTTCTCTTCTTCTAGTAGTTGGATCTAAACGTGAAGAAGGAGATGGTTTGCAACTAGCCTTGCCACCAACTCATTCAGTGCAGAGACACTTGGAGCTTGATAGCTATTCATCTCTCCTTACATCTTCTAATTTTCATTCCTTTGATTCTCTTCACCCCTTGTAATATTTGAATGAGTGGTTATTTAGTGATAATGTAGGTGTGCAAGGGATTCCACCCAAGGCAGTGGCTGTAGATCGACTAGAAATCGATTCAATGCTTGGAGAGGAGGGAGATTGTAACCTCAGCGCATTAAGGCCTAAGATTGCACTTTTTGAAAAGAAGGGGAGTCATTTCTTTTCTCTTGATCATCGTAAGTTAGTTCCTTTTGTTATGCAATCGCCCATGTTTGATTTGAAACCCTTTTTGCCTAATTTGAAATATGCTTTCCTAGAGTCTAATGATAAACTCCCTGTAATAATTACTAATACACTATCTAAGTCTGAGGAGGGGAGGTTACTTTCTGTATTGAAAGAGCATAAAAAGGCGATAGGGTGGACATTAGCGGACATCCCTGAAATTAGTCCAGCCATCTACACATATAGGATACTACTTAATGAGGATTCTAAACCTTTGAGACAACCCTAGAGACAGCTGAACCCCCTTATCCTTGATGTAGTTAAAAAGGAAATCACCAAGCTTTTAAGTGTTGGGATAATTTATCCGATTTCTGATAGTGAGTGGGTCAAACCGGTCCATGTAGTTCCTAAGAAGAGTGGGGTTACTGTGGTGAAAAATGAGAGAAATGAGCTTATACCGATAAGAGTCCAAAACTCCTAACATGTAAGGATCACTTTCCCCTTCCCTTCATAGACCAAATGCTTGAAAGGCTAGCTAAAAAATCTTATTATTGCTTTTTAGATGGGTTCTATAGGTACTTTCAAGTACCAATTGCACCAAATGATTAGGAAAAAACCACATTCACATGTCTGTTTGGTACCTTTGCATATCGAATAATGCCCTTCGGATTATGTAATTCGCTAGGAACATTCTAGTGCTGCATGATGGCTATTTTTTGTGATTTTCTAGAGGAATGTTGGAGGTCTTCATAGATGATTTTACAGTCTATGGTTGTTCCTTTAATGATTGTCTAGCTAACCTTGAAAAAGTTTTGAAAAGTACATTGAAAAAAATATGATTCTAAACTTTGAGAAATGTCATTTCATGGTCAATGAGGGTATACTGCTAGGTCATTTAATTTCAAGGGCATCAAGGTTAACAAGGCCAAGATTGAGGTGATCTCATCGTTGCCTTACCCTGTGTGTGTTAAGGACATTTGTTCATTGTTGGGACATGCAGGGTTTTATTACTGATTTATTTGTTAGGATCAGATTTGACCAAGAGGGGGGTGAATTGGTCTAATAAAAATTTTCGCATGCTTTGAACGTAAAACAGAGTATGAAAGAAAGTTGACACAGAGATTTATCCTGGTTCGGTTCTCCTGACCTACGTCCAGTCCTTAAAACCCTCTAAGCTTTTTAAATCCACTAATCTCAAAAGATTACAACAAATCAGAAGAAGGACTCTCCCCCTTCCTAACTCAATCTATCCCACAAACACTTTTGCTCGTATCTTAACTCACTCAAGATTCTCCAACCTTGAGTAACTCTCACAAAATAGATAAATGAACAAATGTATTCTCCTTTCTGAGAATTTAATGATAATCACTGAAGATCTTAAATATGAGAGTATGAAAACAGAGGAGGTAGCTGAAGAGTAATTAATTTGCTTTCTCGTATGTGCGTTCTCTATCTTCTGAAGCTTGAATGCTTGTCCTTTTATAGGTGGGAAGAATTAAATATCTGTTAGAAACATTTAAGTTTCCATTAGACTCATTGTTGTTGTTCACCTTCCCTCATTGAATGCATCTGAGAGCTTCAAACAGTACGTAGGATGTTTTTCTGAGATTTTGTCCACTGAATCTCTTTTTGTTTAGGCAATCAGAACTTCATTCCCTGTTAATAATTAAGGCAGTTACGCATTTATGATGGTAGGTGAGATTCAAATAAATGTTGCATGAATAAGGAAAGATTTTGAGATCAGAATAAAGTTTCTGACACGCTGCGTTAATGTCAAAAAGGCAAACTCGAGTTTTACTTTCTTAGAACTCAAGTTCTTGAAGAACTTTCAAAGTAGAAATCACACAACTTTTGTTGTAACTCGAGTTTTAATAAGAGTTTTGATAAAACTTGAGTTATGGAACTTAAAACTCGGGTTTTCATAAGTTTCCGTAAGCAAAAACATTTTGTGCTATTCGAGATTCGAGTTGCATTAACCAAAACTTCAAGTTATAGCTATTTTCAAATCATAACTTTCATTGCCACTCGAGTTTCATTAAAAGTTTTCAGTTATAACATGTTCACTCTTCGAGACTCAAGTTTTGTCTCATAAAACTTCAAGTTATAAGTATTTCAAGACAAAACTTTTATGTGTAACTCAAGTTTCATTGAAAGTTTTAGGTTTAAAACAAGTTTACATCTCGAAACTCGAGTTTCAACATACAAAACTCGAGTTATATGAAAACTCTTAATGAAACTTCAAGTTTGGAAAGAAGTTTTGAAGTTCAGAAATTTTCCAGAGCTAGAAACTCGAGTTCTGTTTTCCCAAAACTCGAGTTATATGAAAAACTTTTGCTGAAACTTTAAGTTGTGAAGGGAGTTTGGTTTCTCTCTCTTCGAAACTCAAGTTCTGATACTCATAACTTGAGTTCCATCAAAACTTTTATTGAAACTTCAAGTTTTGGAAGGAAGTTTCTAGTTTCAAAAATACTTCAGAGCCTGAAACTCGAGTTCTATAAAATGAAACTCGAGTTTCACCAAAACTTCCAACATAACTTGAGTTTTCTCTGAGAGTTCTAATTTTCTAAAACACTTTCAACACGCGAAACTCGAGTTATAACAAAACTTTTATTCAAAATTGAGTTCTACTAAGAGTTTTGCATTTCTAAAGCTTTTTCTAAAACCCAAGACTCGAGTTTTGACTCCCAGAACTCGAGTTTTGATAGAATTTGAATCAAAACTTGAGTTCTCTTGAAAGTTTGGATTTTGAAAGAATTTTTAAGAAATGTAACTCGAGTTCTAAAGCTTATAACTCGAGTTCTCTCATTTCTTTCATTAAAAACTCGAAAATTAGTCAAACTTTTCTGAAAATAAACAATTTAATCATAAGTTCAAAAACATATTTGTCATCATCAAAACATTATCTCAACATTATTAAGGATTTTAGCATAACTGCTTTGCCTCTTTCTAAACTACTGCAAAAAGATGCCAAGTGTGAATTTCATGATGCTTGTCATATTGCATTTGATGAATTAAAAGCTGAACTCATTTCTCCACCAATATTGATTGCACCTAATTGGAGTTTACTTTTGAGTTATCATGTGATGCATCGAATTTCTCTATAGGGGCAATGCTTGGGCAAAAAGAAGATAACTCTCACGAGTTATTGGTTATGCCTCCAAAAATTTGGATCTAGCTCAAGTGAACTATTCCCCCACAAAAAAGGAGCCATTTGCCATTGTTTTTGCTTTGGAGAAGTTTAGACCTTACATGTTAAACTCTCATGTGATTGTCTTTACTGACCATGAAGTTGTATGCTACTTATTGAAAAAATCACAATCCAAACCCTGATTGATAAGATGGGCCTTGCTTCTTCAGGAGTTTGACATTGAAATAAAAGATGAACCTGGGGTGGTGAACTAAGTAGCTGATCATTTGAGTAGGCTTTCAGCTGAAACAAAGGGAGTAGACCCTTTTGAACTCATTTGCGATTCATTTCTAGATTCAACTTTGTGTACTTTAATTTCAAAAGAGCCTTCGTATGCACACATCATTAATTATCTCATCTCTAGACTCACCCCACCTTTATATGTCTTAATTGCAGGCACAAAAGCTACGTAACGATTCTCGACACTACATATGGGATGTCTCTCACTTGTGGTGAATGTGCAGTGACCAAGTGATCAGAAAGTGTGTGCCTAATGAAGAGTTTGATCCAATACTTTTAGCTTGCCACTCCATTGTTTGTGGTGGTCATTTTAGTGCAAAGAGGACATCTAGAAAAATTTTGACTCTAATTTTTACTGGTATACCCTTTACAAACATTCTTACATGTTTTGTCGCTCATGTGATTGGGGGGTTAGGAAAACAGCATGAGATGCCCCAACAACCTTTATTATTTTATGAGATTTTCGGGATGTATAGGGTATTGACTTTATGGGTCCCTTTCCTCCATCCTGTAGCTTTGTCTACATCCTCCTAATAGTAGATTATGTTTCTAAATGGATAAAAGATGTTCCCACAAGAAATGACGATGCCCAAATGGTTTCAAAATTTATTAAATCAAACATTTTTGTAGGTTTGGGGTGCCTAAGGCCATAGTGTGTGATAGAGGTACCCACTTTTGTAACAGAGTCATTACCAATTTGTTTTCCAAATTTGGAGTCACTCATAAAACCTCAACTGCATGCCATCCACAAACCAATGACCAAGCTGAAGTATCAAATAGAGAGGTAAAACATATCCTGGAGAAGATGGTTAAGTAGTCCAAGAAGGATTGGAGCTTACACTTGGAGGAGGCACTGTGGGCTTATAGGACTACATTTAAGTCACCAATTGGGATGTCCCCCTACCACTTGATTTTTGGGAAAGCTTGTCATTTACCAGTGGAGTTGGAACATAAGGCTACTGGGTGGTCAAGCAGTGCAACATGGATATGGGATCCTCTAGGACAGAAAGGAAGCTGCAACTACAGGAGTTAGAAGAGTTGAGGCTAGAAGCTTATGAGAATGCTCGCTTGTATAAGGAAAAATCAAAGCTGGTAAATGACAAGGGGGCTTCTTAGAAAGAACTGCAAAGGAGACAAAGTACTACTATTCAAGGCCCGTTTAACCTTCAAGCTAGGTAAAATAAATGACCGATGGGATAGAACCTACTTGGTTACTAAAGTCCACAATTTTGAAATGGTGGAGCTTCTGGATGAACAAACTGGAGCCACATTTAAAGTCAATGGACATCTCCTGACACTATACCATGAAAACCACAAGCCCCCATGATTCCCAGGTCATTTCTTTCCCTCACTTGTTCATTGGCTTTTGCCCTGGTTGTGTTTGTGACATGCTATGATGCATTAGTATATGGGATAAGCGTGGGGGAGGAACACTTCAGTAGGAAAGTAGAGTGACTTTAGTTTAGTTTGTAGTTTTTCAATTTAATAACACTCTCTCTTTACCTAGTGTCTTACTATTGCCTTGATTAGGTCTAGTTAATTGCAGAGTCTCTGGTATTTCCAATTGTCGATTGTGTGAATATTTTGATTAAGAATTGTTAGCATTTAGGCACTAAGAGTTTCATAGGCATCTAGCTGTAGTTTTTGTGAGATATTAACTCATACATTATGAGCGATAATAACTCATATAACATGAAAAGTAACAATATGAGAAATGATAACTCATACACTATGAGATATAATCTCCCATATAATATAAAAGTAGCAAAAAGAAGGATGATATCTCATACACATATAAACTGCTGCAAATAAGTAGTCACAGCGGTCCCACTATTTATGCCAAAATTAACACATCTTATGTATAATGAATTGTTGAGATAATGTTTTGATGATGACAAATATGTTTTTGAAATTGTGTTTAAAATGATTGATTTAAGAAAAGATTGAGTAATCTGCGTGTTTTCATGAATTCATTAAGAGAACTCGAGTTATGTGCTTTAAAACTCAAGTCACAATATTTAAAAATGCTTTCAGAATCTCAAACTTTCAAAAGAACTCAAGTTTTAATTCAAGTGTTGCTAAAACTCGAGTTCCAGGTTTCAAAACTCGAGTTTTGAGTTCGTGAAAAGCTTTCAGAAATACAAAACTTTCAATAGAACTCAAGTTTGATTTAAAGTTTTGTCAAAACTCGAGTTTCGTGTTTTTAGAACTCGAGTTTTGAGTATTGAAAGTGTTTTAGAAAATCAGAACTTTCAGAGAAAACTCAAGTTGTGTTGGAAGTTTTGTAAAACTCGAGTTTCGTTTTACATAACTCGAGTTTCGGGCCTTAGATAATTCTGAAATGCAAAACTCGCTTCCAAAACTTGAAGTTTCACTGGAAGTTTTGGTAAAACTC
>QFDD01004068.1:0-12227 GCA_006871305.1 Vachellia collinsii
CTCAGGCACAGAAACCACAATCTCCGCCTCAAGTTGTTTGGTTGGGGGAAGGGGATGATAGGAGAGGAAAAATGACCCCCTCTCTCATTTGATCTAAAAGTTGAAGGGGAGGGAAGCCAAATTTTGGCTCTCCAATCCCTTCTCTTCTTTTGTTTTGAATCTCTTTAAAATGGGATTTTTTTTTAGGATGCAAAATATCTTAACTAATATACTCTTAAATATTTTATCATATTCTATGGATGCCGTCAGCACTTTTCGCTCAACTTCTCACACTTCTCTTCATTTCTCCAATTTTCAAATATGCTTTATTGTGCTTTCGACGACCTCCAAAGCTTCACTATCTCTTTCGTTTTGCCGTTTTGCTGTAGGTTTCACCATTGACTTCGTTCCTCTACTCTTCATCAACCCCTTCCTTTTCTAACCCTGACAGCTCGACTCCTGCAGTCCCCTGTTCCCTTCCTCCATTGATCTCGGTCTCTGGTTCTCATGTGCTTCACTTACTTAGCTTTGATGATGGAGTCAATGATGATGGATGATGCATGCAGCTAGGGTAATTCTTCTTCATTTCAGTTTGCTTTAGCTCGCTTCATATTTTGTTCCAATGCTTTGCAAAAACTAACAATACACTGAATCATCATATCCACTAACAAGTAGATGCTTCCCAAAAAGATCAAAACATGAGCAAGGAGGTCCTAATGGGCTAATCTTAGTGGGATCTCTCAAAACATCATCAATAGCCTCCTTAATAAAATAATTCAATTTCTCTATACATGACGTAAATATATTGAGAAATAGGATCATGTAGTCAAATACCTGTGAATGTCTAAATTAATTTGAAAGCGGTTTTGGATAAATTATGTAATTTAAAATAAGGTGTGAATTGATTTACTTAGCATAGAAATAAAAAAAAAATATGAACTAATATATAAGGATATAATGGTGAATTAATCATTATCTCTCATCTCTTCCTCTTTTGAACCAAATACAGTGACAAAATTCATTTCATCACCTCTCTTACAACATAACCAAGTAAGGTAATATTAAACTTTTTATCCCTTGCTTCTCCCTCCTATCCATCCCTCCCATTCCCCCCATCAAACCAAACATAGCCTTAAGCGGATCTCCAGTAGAGGAAGAAGAAAAGTAGTATAGAAATGCTACGCCATTTATATTATTTTCAACGAAAATATTTCAAATGCCTTTTTTTTATAAATTCTGTAAATATCTATTATGATGGGTTATAATTGAAATATTTTCATTTGAGAGGGTATCAATGATGTGATAGTCAATATGTATTTCTGTTATGAATTTAATTAGTTATAGATAATATTAATTTTAATCATAGCCCCATGATTTTTATTGAGGAGCAAGCGTGTTGGGTGTCTTTTTGCGCAGGCTCAGACAACGACTGTCGGAGTCTCAGCATGTGTGATAGATGCGATTTTTTTAGGTTATAATATAAATATCAATGAAATAGCTCTATTCTAGTATTATATTAATTCAAGGGCTAATTGAAAATATATTTATAATATAGAGTGATGTAGCGATTAGTTTTTCACACTCATATTTTGCTTTATTTTGGTAAAAAAAAAATTTAATTGTTTACCCACACATCATCAATTTTTCCTGGCAAAAAACATTATCAATCTTTTTCAATTTGGCACAATTTTCTTAAAATTCATAATAATAATATTATAATGTTCATGAATTGTGAGTATTTTACCATGTGCATATTTTTTATTGGATACAAATATTTATTCATCTCTACTACGCAAAAGAATAAAATCACTTGAAATTTGAAAATAAGTCGAGACGGAAGCGTGACAAGAATGGAAAAGGACTGTAGCCTGGATTGGATGAATCGGGTGGTGGGCTTTGTGATTGAGTTAATGGGCCTTGGAGGGCCTCCATGAATATTGTACTTTCCCTTTCTAGTCGAGGCCCGATAAACCGAGCAGAGTTAAAACAATTAATTACTGCCGTTTCAGCTTCCACCCTTACTGCACGTCCCGCCAATTTCACTCCACTCGACCCCCCTCCCCTCCCCTCCCTAGGCATTGTCTGAGTGTGGGTTTTAAGAGGAGGTGAGGAAAGGGAGGAGAATGGTGGAGTGGCTCAATCGAGGGGAGGCGAGGGGGGGTTTATAAGGAAGGTGATGATAGGTAGCGGAAGATTATTAATATTGTTTTATTGGAGGGCAGGGGAGATGTTTCTTGTTTAGTTCACAATGGGATGGAAAAGAAACTAATCATAAATTGACAAATATAACCCTACTTATTGTTTTATAATATTTAGATCATAAATATTATTTTTAATTTTTAAATCACAAAAACTTGTATTCCTACTTATATATGAAAAATATTTTTATATGCTAGGCTAGTTTTATTAATTTTAATATGTTATCTCATTAATTTTAACATGTTTTTAAAATTCTTTATCCATCAAAATTGGATAAAATTATACATTAGATTTGAGTTGAAGAAACAGAGATATATGATTTTCTTTCTAACATATATATTAAGATGTTAATAATATAATAGGTACTGTGTATATATGGTATAAAACGAGCAGTGTGGTAACACTCTAGAATAAGTGAGGATAAAAAAAAGACACTGAGAATGGGAGAGTCAAACGAAAAGGGAGAAGCGTCTAAACAAAATGGAAAGAAAAAAAGCGCCTGAACCAAAAGGTAAAAAATTACTTGAACCAAACGACGAAAAAAGCTTGAGGCATGAATCTGGAATAATGGAAATATATCACCGAATAATTTTATCAAGATTGGAAAGAAAATTGCTTTCCCATAAAACCCCAATGTTGGAGAGGGGTAGCTGTGTCGGAAGAAGCATAAAGAGACAAAAATCCCCCCTTACAGTCTCTTTATTATTTCTAACCAAACACACATAACTTTACTTCTACCCTTCCCTCCCTTTAAAAAACTCCAAATCAAACAGGTTCGAAACCTTCCATCCTCTTTATTATCTTTTTATCTCCTCTTTTTTCCCCTAATACTAACCTTTCATTTCATTAGAGGACCATGAACATGAGAGGTTTCAATCCGCAGCCAAACAAGGCCAAAACAACACTCTGTGCTCGACTTGTCTTGTCAGCTTTACATATAGCTCCACTTCTACCCTTCCCTTTCTTATAAAAAACCCAATCAAACTGGCTCAGAACCTCCCCTGCTCCTTATTATTCTCTTAATCTTAATTTTTCTAATCTTGATACTTTATTTCATCAAGGGTTACAAACAACACACTTACTATTTCTCTTTCTCTTTCACCAAACACAAAATAATGGTATGTGAATTGTTAGCATGTTTAAAAATAGCTTTTAAAACGTAATTTTACGTAATCTGAGATAAGAATGTGAGAGAAATTTTATCTTAATTTATATAAAAGCATTTCTAGAAACATTTATAAAAGGGAGCCAAACATGCTCGTAGCTTTATGATAAAGTGGAGAGTCATGATCATTAGAAAACGAGGGTAAAAGAATAATAAGGAAAATGATAGCTTTCCAACCGCTGCCAAACAAGGCCTTCAACACGACCCCCGACCAGTCTTGTCAGCTTTACACCCTCACTCTCTTTCAAAACAGTGCGCAACTTCGAATTTTGAATCATCATCCCCGTTACTCTTCATCGTTTTCTCCTCCTAGGTCGATTTTGGGTGTTAGGCCTTGCGGTGATCATTCTTGATTCTGAAACTGGGTTGGTGAACCATGCAATGAACAACTTTTTTTAGGATAGTTGAGTGAATTTTTCTCGTCCTTCTGTAAACCAAGATGCTGGTCTCTTGCTTGCAGATTTCCAATGTCGGAAGAGAAGGATGCTTTCTACCTCGTCAGGAAGGGTGACGTTGTTGGCATTTACAAAAGTTTGAGTGACATCCAAGTTCATCTTGCATCTTCGGTAAGTACTGTTAAGCCTACTTGTTTGACGCATAATCTTTGTCTCGGGTTGCTCATTCGAGTGCAGAAGGCCTTTTATTTTCATTAAGTTTGTGGGATGTTTTATTTTTTGTATTGGTTATCGGAAGTCAGAACTTATTAAACTAGCAGGATTGACTTTAGGTTGTTGGCAACCTTTTTTTTTGCCTGGTCATATTCTCCCATTTGAGTATTCACATTTCGCACCCAACAGGCTGGCTCCTTAGAGATTTACAAAGGATATTCTTTATCGAAGAAAGCCGAGGAGCACCTTGCCTCACATGGGATTAGGGAGGCTGCCTACTCTATCAGCGCCGCTGATGTGAGCGAAGCACTCTTTGGAAGAATCATTCCTTGTCCTTATCAGGTTGGAGAGCTATAGGCACTTTTCTTTTGTCTGAGGGGATGCTAATGTCGGCTTGTTGTTAAATTCTTAAATTTCTTTTTCATTTACTACTCCAGAGCTTATGAAATTTGTGTCTCCTGCTAGTTTGAAATTGAAGGGAAAAAAGGTTACTTAAACGAGCTTTAATTTTCTTTCAGCAACCATATCATTCTGGAGGAAAGTCATCTTACATTAATTTACCATCGAAGGTGTTGCAAGGAGCCCATCAACTTGTTAATAATGTAAGTTGTCAATGCCAATGTAAAATAAACATTATGCACTTCAAGGTTATTTATTTCACGGCATGCATTTGGATCGTTCAGTGGTCACTATTTATCTGAAGATCAAAGTATTTCCCAGGTCTAGTGTGTCTTCCAACCACCTTAGATTTGTTAGGACTCAAATTATGATGGGAAATCTATAATCCTATAATTTGGACACCAAATTACGATTTACTGTCATATTTGCCTGTTTTACTGTGTTGACTACATTCTCCACCCTGTCTCGCTGAAGGTGGTTGGATCTTCGTCCATGTCATCAAATCTGGAGAGGCATCAAATTTTTAACGCAGCCCAATCAGATTTTTCAACCTGTGTAAGTTGGCTTGTCTATGATCTGCA
This sequence comes from Vachellia collinsii, assembly GCA_006871305.1. Taxonomy (NCBI): domain Eukaryota; kingdom Viridiplantae; phylum Streptophyta; class Magnoliopsida; order Fabales; family Fabaceae; genus Vachellia; species Vachellia collinsii. The sequence continues at coordinate 4,932 of QFDD01004068.1, forward strand.
TTGTTAATATTGGCATGCATTAGAATGTGGCAGTTCTGTTATTTTTGATGATCATATTTAAGTGTGTTATGGGCATTCTCTTGATGGTTTATATCCCATGGTGGCTGTTTTAATTTCAGGGCATGCTCACATTTTAGCACATAAAAAATGTACAATTTATGCTAGTACACTTTAAATTTCAATTAATAAAGCAATTAGTTTTGTTGTAGGAGCTCATATGTATAATGACTTATCTTGCTCTCTTTACTGGCTTGGCTGGGAATCGTATCAGGCTCCAAAAAAATTATATCCTGTTGAGTGACAATAAAGCTTTGTTATTATACTTCATAGTCGTAAGATATGGCAGTAGTGCAACAATGAACCTTAGGCATATCCTGTCCTCAGCTTTCTTGTATTCTTGAGTTTGATGGCGCTGCAAAAGGAAATCCTGGACCAGCTGGTGCAGGAGCTGTGCTGCGTGCTGAAGACGGAAGCAAGGTATATGTTGTATACAAGATTATCTTCAAAAATATTCTTTGGAAAATGTGGCTCACTGAGTTGCCTGCATAGGTCTGTCGATTGCGTGAAGGAGTGGGCTCAACAACAAACAATGTTGCCGAATATCGCGCTCTGATTTTAGGATTGAAACATGCTGTTAAGAGAGGATATAAACACATCCGTGTCCAAGGAGACTCCCTGCTTGTCTGCAATCAGGTTTGCCATTTCCTTTTTCACTATTCTTCATGTGTTTAATTTTTGTATATTGCTCACTCATTTTTGAATGTTGTGCAATTCGATTGTAATGAAATTAAAATCAAGGAGAGAGGGAGAGCATGACATATTTACATGGAAATTTAACAGATGAAGGGTTCGTGGAAGACCAAAAATGCAAATATGGCTTTCTTATGTAATGAGGCCAAGGAGCTGGCGGACAAGTTTTTATCATTCCAAATTAACCATGTTCTTAGGGTACTCTTGACGTTTAGCTCTGTACTATATATATAACTATTCTTTTCTCTTCTTTTAGTTTGTGTTTAACCTATCTGTGAATAACATAGTTTTATTCACGTTTAAGGAATATAACTCTGAAGCTGATGTCCAAGCAAACCGGGCCGTAAATCTCAGAGGTGAGCCTTAACACCATAAGGCTTGTATTTTATCGTTTAATTTTTTTTTTTTTTTTAAAGTTCAAAACACGCATTAGTTATTTTTCTTTCCTTTGCACTTGCATTTGTAATTACTGATGATCTTTACATTGCATGCAAAACAAAAATGTGTGCCAAAGCAGCTTATAATACCCACCTGATTCTGCACCACAATAGAATTGGATAGTATAATGCTGCTCCTTCAAGACATCCATCTCATTTTGAGCAACTGAACATTTTATCAACGGGGCCATGTTAATATATTTATATTTGTTAGTACGAAGATAAAGCTGATTGATTTCTATGTTTTTGCAGCTGGTCAGGTGGAAGAAGATTGTCAGTGCAAATAGTAATACCTTTGCTTTGAGCAAGGTGAAAACTAAGTGGGCGGAGGAACCTGTTAGTGTTAAATATTTCTGAACATATAGACGAACCCAACTTTGGCCCCTAATGGATGTGGTTATCCCTCTCAAATGTTGCCGTTATTGTAGTTAGCCCCTCTATATGCAGTCCCCAGCTTTGTTTGAACCTTCTTCTTTCTGACTTTCAGGCATGCATATGCATTGCAGCTTTTGTATCAGCATTTGAAAGGATGAATCATTTGTGTTTCTTTTTATTTCCATTTTCAAGTGTTTACTGTTTTCAAAGATTTTTAAAATGTGGTAGAATCGGTTTTTGTTATTTTTGTTTTAATATGTAAGAAAATGGAAACAATTCAAAGAGTAGTTGGATTAGCTTAACAAAGTTTTCTTTTAGTGTTTTGGGAGATAAAATATCTCAAACAAGACAAATTAACTTGAATAGCAGTAAATCGTCGCGAGTTATTTTGTATTTTTCTTTTGAAACATGTTAGACTGAAAACTACGCTTCTTGAAACTTGGAAGAGATACTTTTGAACGAAATGAAAACTAAAGACATGGAAGAGATAGTAACATATGCATGAGGGGCATGGCCTCAATTTCGCTCTTAAGCAGAAGAACGCCAAGAGTTGATTAATATATGCTACCTACCATTCTTCACATGAGAGCCGTTAATTTTTCTGTAGAGATTTTAAAAAATTAAACAAATTACATAGTTATACCATATATATTTTAAAATATTTATATATATATATATTATTATAGTATATATTAATTTATAAGTTTGACAAATTATTTTAGAAAGAGATGATAAATATATTAATTAATTAATTTTTTAATAAAAATCAATTGACACTTAATACTTATATTAAGGGCTTGTTTGGCAATCAATTAAAATTTAAAAAGCACTTTTATGTAAATCGAGATAAAACTTCTCTCACGTACTTATCTCAGATTGCGTAAAATCATTTAAAAAAAGATATTCCTAAACATACCTTAAGATTAGAAGCAGTATGTAATAACAGATTAGTCTACAAGAAGAGACGGCTAAACATGGCGAGGTGAAGTATGCGAAGGAAGTTGTATCTGGTTGTAAAGGTATTTTTCAATGTAACACAGATAAACAGGGCCTTGGAACGGGCGGCTAAGTAATCAGATTTATTACCGACGGGATTGCGGTAAGGACGCGCAGCACGTCCGAGCTACGTGGCCTTTTTTTATTGGAGAGAGGGTAGGAAAGCTGAAAGGATAGGGGGACATCGGTGGAAGACTACTTTCTCTGGTTGGGCTCTTCAAGTTGGGCTCTTCAACTCCGAGCTCCTTCCATTTCTCCGGTGTCACACGCACAGTGATTCATGATGGTCGCAATATCAGCATTTTCTTCTCTCCTCCCATTTTCCGCCACTCGTAGAATTCCCTGTCCTTCTCCGTCCTTGGCTTTTCGAAATGTCCGCTCCCTGTCTTGTGCTATCCCCACTTCAACTTTCACCTACGGGGCTCTGAAACAGCAGATAAGCAAGACTCCTAGGCTCAGATTGGTGAAGGCGGTTCAAGAAGAAACCCAGGTTCCGCAGCAACAAGACGAGCCACAAGAAGAGCCATCAACGTCTGAACAGCAACCTGTTGTAGTTCCCGTTTCTCCATCGGATACTCTTACCATGTTCTTTCAGGTACCTCTAGTTTTACTTCTACCGGCAGCTGTTTGTTATAATGCCTATGTGAAAGCTCATTTGATTTTTGACTATTCAATTACTGGGCTAATTGTATTCTCGTCATCGTTGATTTTGCTCCAAAAAAAACCATCACTTTCACTTATCCAAGCAAGCATTTCTGTTAGCTATTATGGCCTTGAAATTGACCAGAAAACTCTTTGTTGGTCCAGCTCTTTCGGCTGAATGGGTTTTACATGTTATCCTTTTGCAATTAGGCCTTCAGATAGAAAGTAGAAACTTTATCCTTTTTATTATTTTATATGTGACTTACGGTTTGCCTGTTCGAAATTTGAAGGCTGAGGGAGCACTGAATGAATCAGCCATTCCAGCAGTCACCAAAGCCTTAGAGGTAACTGATTTGACCTTCTTAATGTACTTTCTGTTTTTTTAAACATAGTTTTGAGGGTAACAATACTTTCTCTGAGTTCCCTGATGAACTTAGTAGTGCTAAGAGTGTTGCTTGCTTATTATTGGAATCTAGTTTGTAAAATGATTATCCATAGTTTTCGAGTCTTAAAGACGTGACCACAGTTTCATTGATTGGTTGGTACTTGTATAAACATTTGTGAGTTACCCATTTCGGAAATGGCATACTTAGTCTGTTAAATCTGTCTGTGTTCATATCATAAGGCTACAATACGCGTTCCTTAGCATTTTAATACAATCTAGTCAACCTGGGATCGCAATAAGTTTTTGTGCGAATATTCATAATTGAAAATTTTTGTGGGAATTGGGGAACCGTAATCGCCAGCCTTGTATTTGAATTGGAGGTAAGAAATATGATGAGTCGCACTGAAAAATTGTGTGAAAGAACAAGATCATGTGATCATACTCGTGCTTGTAGCTGTAATCTGTTACAATATTTGAAATTTCCACATGTAAATTTATCATGTATTCATTATTGGATAGTATATGCTGCCTTGACTATGGGAATGAAGTGGCGCCAGTATGTTTCTTGTTTGTGGAAACAACTGTAGCTTAATCTGGTCAAATGCGTTTCACTTAATTTTATTCTGTGAAATAATTTGTTCATTTTTTAGCGACGTTTTTCTTTATCCTATACTGTTTGGTGACCTCAAAACTCGCTCATTAATGTTCTTTCCTACTTTTGTAGGGGATGGAGGGTGTTAAAGATTTGAAGGTTCAGATTATTGAGGGAATCGCGAGTGTTGAGGTATGTTTAGTGTACTCAAATATTATTACTATAGTAGCTCCTTCTTTTAATAATCAACTCCATACATATAAACTTATTTGCTTGATTCGCAATCCTCAAATGCCTCTTAATGTTCAATGGCAGTGGTAGGGAGAAAAACATTATACCTGCAACTACAAATGTATCAAACTTAATACCTTTCAACATGGGCTCATGGCAGACAACTGATTATGAAACAAGATGCAAGTCATTACTTGTCTACATGCCCATTTTCTTTTTTAAGTCAGCATTATACGGCTTTTCTGCACTCCAACCGTACAACTTGAAGTTTCATTGTCATAACACTGACCACTTGTGCTCCCATGCAGTTGAAAAAACAGACCACAGTACAAGCTACAGGTGTGGCTTCGGGCCTGGTAGAAACCATACAGGGTTCAGGCTTTAAATTACAAACATTGAATCTGAGTTTTGAGGATGAAGAGGATCCAGCTGCTTAGACTTGATATGCAATGTTTAAAGGACAGAAACATTTCAAAGTTTCCAGATTATAGCCTACTACATTCATTTGAGTATTGTTAAGCCAAATTAGTAGTTTTGATTAAGTTCCTTTTATAAGTTGAGGGAACTGCTAAATCATTTCATTCTCATATGAGCTGTAACTTGAATGCAGGATATTGACTGTGCTTTAACAGGCAGTAGGCTAGTAAATATCTCTCTGATGTTGGACCAATGCCTGGTAATGCATTTCTTGTTGTCACAATCTCTCAGCTAAAAAGTAAAATTAGATGTTTGTGATGAGGTGATTTTTCTTGTCATTGCATCCTCCTTCGATTTATATGGTATATGCTTTAATTGCTTTTCCTTTCTCAACTATTTGTGTATGCTTTAAGTGCTTGTTGCATAGAATTCAAGGTGAGTTCACACCGTGTGGCCTATATACAAAGTTGCTTCCTATAGATTTTAAAGGGAATTACTATAAAGTCCATGCAAGAGAATTAATATCAGAAAGGTTCCACTGACAACTCAAGTAGCTACATTGATAACTCAAGTTATTCGCATTGACAACTTTTTAAGACATTTCTGATATTAATTCTCTTGTACGAGACTTTATAATAATTTCTCCTAGATTTTATATATTGTGACGTTATAATTTGATTGTTTTATTACACGACTAGGAGGTTGAAAAGCTTACAGGTCAACTTAAAATCTATGTAAACTAAACTATTTACCTTTTTAGTTAAAAAATGGTAAAAGATTATGACATGCAACAGTAATTGTTACAAAGTTGATTATATGTGGTCCCTCAAGAATTGTCTATTGGTTAGATAGATACCTTAGCTATTAAAGGGTCATTTGGGCTTGTTTGGGTGAACGGTTTCAACATGATTTAGGTTTACAAGATAAATATGTAAAAGAAACTTTATCTCTGCTTGTTTAAACATGCTTCTTCAACGCTCATACAAACAAGCTCGAGGATGTTTGAAGATTAGGGTGAACGCCTAAAGGGAAAATGTCAAAGTAAGAAAATTTCTCATGTCAACATAAGCATAAGCATGGTAGGTTGAATCGGGTTGAAAAGCTGAGCTTAAATCAATTCAACTTAACTCAACCCAAGTACATGATTTGAAGTGGTGATAATATTTTTTTTTCACTTAACGTCTGTTTTCTTTTTTGTTTTTTTTTTTTTGCGGGGGGCGGTGGATAACACCCGTATAAAAGAATCTAGATGGAATGAGAATGCATGGGTTAAAATCTTTTTGCATTTTATCCGTTGGGTAAAGGAAATGTAATGATAGGAAAATGAAAGAAACGGGGGAAGAAAACAAATATAATAATTTATATTTGGTGTAGTGTGGAATCAAATACAATTATATTTTTGTTGTTTGATGAAAAGGAAGATCGAAATGATATTGAGAGTTAAAACGACTAAAGTATTTTCCAAAAACTGACAAAACAAAGAAAATCTGAGAGAGACTATTTGCTTGGTCACACGGCACCCAACTCATATATTCCTTTTCCCCTGTGAACTGTAAAGCATTTGCGTCAAGCAAACAAAGAAAGCAGTAATAATCTTTTGCCTGGGGGCTGCCAAGCAAAGGCGTTAATCGGAAATCGCAAATATAAAAATCAAAACTTGGTAATATGAGGACCATGCCATAGGGTTCAGTCAAACTCGAGAGAGAAATTTAAAAGAAAGCACTTACCCACCAACAGCAACCTGCTTGGATTCTCTCGTCCTTGATGATGATTCAACTAAATGCTGCAATATTTGGGACCCAAAAACTGGCTGTCACCCATAAATATCCTTGCCAGGACACTGCCAAAGCCAAATACCCAATACCATTTTTCCCTTCTTCCACTTCTCACTAAACTACGCTTAATTACTTGGACACTGCCCAGTAACTAACGCCCACATGTATTATTATGACAAAAACATCTCGGGGTGTGAATCCATCCAATCCAAGTGCCTATATTAAAATCTACATTATTTTAACTTTGGCTTCATGCCCCTGCCTTTACCCTTTGAGAATGAAAATTCCGGGGAGTCTTGGTTCAAGAGCGGTTGTTTCTCACCTGCATCACGTCACTACCTTTTTAGGAATATTATTATTAATGACACTGAGCACTCAAGTTCAGAGTATCATTACTCCAATTTATTATTTTACTTGAATCTTCGCCTCCCCCTTATCCAACTACTGCTTTAATTATCATCATCATCATATATTAAAAATCAAGACTTTCATGCTCATTTAGTTGCTGTAACAAATATTTTCAATTAAACACAGTAAACTTTAACAATTGCGTAAGATCATTCATTTCAAGTACTGTAGGCTGTACTTCGTCACAAAATGGTGGTCACTCTAGTGGCCGTGTCTTCTGTACCCACTTTTTTCTGCCATCAGAAACATTTGAAAGGCCAAGGCAATAATTTAACCTAAGATGCTACT
>QFDD01004069.1:0-12324 GCA_006871305.1 Vachellia collinsii
ACTTATTCATATCTTTGACTTACCAGTAATATTTCAACTGTATAATTGATAATACATATGTTAACCTTGGTCCTCCACGATTTATTCATGTCTTGGACTTACTTGACTGCTTTGTTGTTTTTTTTTAAATGACAAAAAGTTTAAATGACTTAGATTATAAAGGCTCACCAACGTGAAAACATGTCCTAGTCTAAAAGAACATCTATAAAGGCACTTACATATCATCAACTGATAAAATCCTTACATCTGCTCCAGAATTTGAGCTTATAACCTTAGAAGTTGTAAATCAATTTCTTACCAATTTAATCAATATTTTATTGGCTTACTGTATTCTGTGCGTGGATCACGGGGTTCTGGTTGAATATTCCAATCTGGCTATTATGAATTGATCATTGAGTCATAATATCAGAGACTCAGCTGCACGATATATCAAATATCGAATGTGAAGTGATATCCGCGAAACTTCCAGTATCTGGCTCTGTAGATCCAGCCAGTATTCTCTTCAAAGCGAAGGTAGGCCCAGAAGGAAGACAGAGCAGCCCTTGAAGCTAAAGATGCAAAAATCATCTACGGAATCTCTCTCTCTCTCTCTCTCTCTCTCTCTCTCTCACACACACACATACACACACACACGCTCACACGCACACGCTCCAAATTACACTATCCACGGTTACTATTTTATTGTATGATTAATACTATATAATGTCTTTCTTTTATTTTATGATTAACACTGAGGTCTCTCTTTCCTTCAACAGAATTTCCCTTATCCTATGGTTTGTTTTTTCTTCCTATGTACAAGTATCTTTCTATTAGAAGTAGATCATGTTAAAGACATTGTTGGATACTTAAAGTAAACACCTCTCCTAATAGGAATTTAAATATCGGTTCATCACATTATGAAAAGACTAACCACTTACAGTAAATCTAACCACATTAGTATCTTATTGTATATTTTGTTTTGCCATAATCTGTATTTTAATAACTAAAATATGCGTGCATATGGTGATGAGGTTGCTCACTTTGGTTTGATTTGCTCATTTTTAAAAACACCGGTAAGCAATATTAGTATTAATCTGGGACATATTTGTTACCTAGTTTTCAACTGGAGCATTTATAAAAGCTTGAAGAAAAGTTTGGGATGCACGTAAGTAATAGCTTTTACAATCATGTTGGAGATTACAAAACATCTAAAGTGCAAGAAATTATGAGTTAAATTCTTCTCTGATCCCATATCTAATACCCAAAAAACCAAAACTATCCAGGCCTAAATTTTAATATTGAAGTAATCTGGGTCAAAATGATGCAACCTTACGTAACCATCTTCACCTCCACTTGAAAAGCTGCAATGAAAGAATGATCTTGAACTCAGCACATATTAACAGATACAATTCAGGAGAATCTCAACTATTACTACATTCGTTCCCTAAGAATCATTTAACTAATTCAAATAGATTAATTAGTTAAATTAATTATTTATAACAAATGTGTAATGATTTCCTTACAATACTTCCTTTATTCATGTTCATTAAAACTACCCTTTAACAGAAGCTTTCTTAATATATAGTCATAGGGATTTTTTTAGGGGGGATTATAAATTTGAAAGACAGGATGAACTAATGTCTCATATTTAAAACCAAAGTAAACTTAGCTTCTATATTTAAGCCTGGGAAGGGTAGAAAATTGTGTAATTATATATCCCAAGACACGGTGAGAAAGGAAAGGAGAACAGTAACAGTAACCCAATAAATTAAATGGATACGAATAGGATATGAAATCACAGTTAAGTTTCTTGGAACTGTTATCAGGTTTCTCCACAAATAAAAACATGACATGTGGTTGAATTTTTCAGAAGATCCGTTTACAAGAAAATTAGCGGTAAAATTTTTCACCCACTCGTTATAACTTTATTCAAATAACCTTGTAGAAAACACATGTTGTAGAATTGTAATTAGGAATGAGAGAGAAAGATGGAGAAAGAGGAGAATAGGGAGAGATGGGAGAGAGATGAAAGATAGGCAGACGAGAGAGGAGAGTGAAGAGGGAAACAGAGTCAGTCCAATGAGTTTATCTCAATACAACTCACCATGCAATTAGTCCCTATGACTCATTTATACACACTTATAAGTACCTAAATCACAACTACTAACTGCCTAGCTCCCTTAATATCCCAACTAACCTAACTAACTCTACTTTATTAACAATTATGTATCAGTACATGCCTAAATTTTGTATTTTACTGGTTTGGATGAACTCTGTTCATAATGGTTGAAATTACATCTGAAGAATGCTCCATCATGATTTCTAAACATAGTTTAGAACTTCAGACGACTAGAGCTGGGCATAAATTACTTAGACAGGGGACATGTTCAACATCTTGCTAGGTATCTCTTCCAATTTGCGAGAAAAGAGAAGCCAAATCAGAAAATATAAAACCATTTAGCACTAGAAAAATTAAGCAATGCCAGTTTCATGCTTATATTTAATTTCGAGCACAAATCGGCATTAGATCATTTCGCAAATTAAATGTGAGAATGGTTCATATATTGTCAGGAATTTTATGTTCCAATAATGACCCTGTTATAGTAAGCAGAGAAGATAGGAGAGAGAAAGGGGAAAGAGGAAGAGAAACAGAGGAGAAATCTGAGGGTGAATAGAAAAAGAGATAAACTACAAATGAACCTCACCCTGTTATAGTGTTTAGGGGTCTTATTTATAGCCAATGACCCTCACCTACCCCAATGGCTATTAACTACAAATGAACTTCATACCTATATTTATTTTCCATAATAGACCCTATTTAGATCTAGATTTTTGGTTGTCCTCCGAGTTATTAGATAATGTAATTATTCATCTCCACTACCAAATGTTGAAATGATAATACATCAGAGATAAACGTTACATAACCTATTTCTGCATTATTAGATCTACATACTCATCATTTAGCAAAAGGGCAATAGTCTCAGCCATTTTAATAACACTTACAGAGAAACTTTACAACTCAAAAAAAATATATGATGACACCAAAGGAAAGAGAAGGCAGGGGACGTACCTCTTGCCATCAGGATTAAAGGCAAGAGCATTAATTGGTCCAAAATGCCCCTTCACACCCCCAATTTCTTCTTGAAGAATCTAAATTTAAGGACAACAAATGAGATATACAAGCAGAACAGTCTGTCCACGACACATCATAAAGAGAAATCTAAGCAAGAAAAAGGGACAAAGAAATGAACCTTATCAAAAAACTTGGCTTCAAATTTTCCAGCACGATGATCAGTAGTAGTAACAGCTGATGCATCTTGACCACCTCCAAGCACCACCTAGAAAACACATGTAGTGAGATACACCAGAAACAAAATTACACAACATGAAAGTTTCATAACAAGCACAGGATTTAAAATAACATAAACACATACATGGTCAAGAAGAGGTGACATGGTCACTGCATTGACTGGGCGTTCTGTTACGTATGTCTTGATAAGAGTCAATGATCTGGCATCCCAAAGCTAGGACATTGCCAACAGAGGAGAAAAGAACAATTAAGTTGACAAATATTTCATCATAAAAATCTTAGTTACAAAAACTACTACTACAGAAACACAGGGAATCGATATTTTGATACCTTAGCCGATTTATCAAGGGAGCCAGTCAGGAAATGGGAGCCATCTTCAGATTTTGCAAGAGACGTAATTGTCTTTTTGTGGCCAGTTTCCTTGTCTACCTCCTTAAGTAGCTCTCCTGTCTGCCAAATCATAAAAGACCCAAGATGATGATAGAAGCAGAGTGGATGAATATTGCGAGAACTTTGGGGGCAGGTATTCTCATAGAACAGAGAAGGAAAATAACATCAAACCACAAGCTTCTACAGTATTCAATCTGGTGTTGACAGTGCTACATATGATGTCAAGATAGCAATATCACCATATGACCATATAAATATCAAGGTCACCAACCTCAGAATCCCACATACGGATCACTGCATCTTCTCCAGCACTAATAATGGTTTTGTTTAGTGGCCCCCAAATGGCTCTATTTATTCTTCCCTGAGGGCCTTTAATGACACGTATAGATTCACCAATCTCTGAAAAATTGGTCACCAATTAATATCAATGATACCATAACTGTAATACAAAGATCACAATTCGTTGAACGTGCATGATGGAAGAACCACACTAGAAAGAGCATATTTTCAAATGTTTGCAAGATGCAACAGAAAGGAAGGGTAGGGAGTACAATCTAACATTGACCTTTCAACAATTGAATAGCTAGGAATAGTCTCCAGGCAAAAGCCGTGGATTTTCCATACAAGCTGCCTATGTGAAGAATCAGTTTATCTATAACAATAGCCCAATAAGGAAACATCATGACTACATTAAAAAATGTGTATGCTAAAACATCATGCTCAAACAGGGATGGAGTCTTCCACACAAGTATCAACCATACGTTTCCAGAAAACAGAATAAACTTGTTTGCTTCTTTACACATATACTTAAAAGAATTTGACCTGGAGACTTGCCCCCTTATAGGTAAACACTCAAAAGTAGTGCTTCATCACATGATAAAAATGCACCACTAAACTATAGATACTTGGATGCAACAATGACAAGAAATCAAACCATAAAATCAAGGAACATAAATATTGAGCTTACGGTCATTGGTGTCCCTAGCTATGCGTTTGACATGAATTGCAGAAGACAATTCCATGAAGGGATCCGTTGTAATAACAGCAAGTTTGTCGCCCACAGCAAAATCCACGGACCTGGCAGGAGAATCAAAATTGAATGTGAACAACTGCTGCCCGCTTTGAACATTCCATAGCTTCGCTGTCTGATCTGCACTTCCTGTTATAAGCCTCATGGAGTCTCCTGCATAATGACAGACATTGTTAGTAAAATCAACTGTTCCCCATATAAAGACTTCGCCAATAGCAAACCAAAAATATCAGAGAAAACGAGGGAAATAAAGGAACTTACTTGAGACATCACAGCACCAAACAGCACCATTGTGTCCACGATAAGTGCCCAAGCGTTCACCGTTGTCGGCAAACCAGACGGTGGGATTGTGGTCCTTAGCACAAGAGAAAAGAAGATCTCCATCTCTGTTGTACTTAAGAAACGTCAATGGCCTCTCATGGCCCTTCATCAAAATAGGCCTCATGGTTCTGCAAGTTTAGATTTAGGTTCAACAAGCTAAAGCAGCATATGTGTGAAGACATTAATAGATAAGAGACCAATGCAATTATTTATTATAACTTATCTGGAAAAAGTAGAAGAGTAAAGGAAGGTGCAAATCCAAAAACTAAAACTCAGTTTCAGCACAAAAGAGTTTTATTGTAACAGATTTCAACTCCGTCACACCAAACTAAAACCATTTAGACCAAAATCCCAACATTATAATGAAAACCCGCAACAATTTCCACTATAGCAACGAATAATTTAAATTCCTTGAAAACCAGGAAAAGAAAAAAAAAACAAAAAAGTATTGCAAGTTTGAAAAGCTAATGACCCCACTAATTAGCCAATTCCTGATTCATCAAGGAATCATTCAGAAATCGGTTCTGGCATTACCACGTACATAATCATAAAAGGAAACAAGACCCTCAATAGAAGATAAGTTTATATTTTTTCACCAACTTAAAGATGATAGAGGATGAGGCATTAGGAAAACTGAAGATTTCAACAAGGCCTTATTGGCTAAGAATATTTTGCGGATAATGTCAACTGATAATGAATCTCTCATAAGTCTAGATAATTATCTGAATTGGATGGATGATGGACTTTTACTTTACAGGTCACAGCAATCTCAAATGTGGAAGGACAGCTGTGACGTTAAAGATTTGATTTTTTGAATCAACTACATTGGGTAATTGGTAATGGTTCTCAAATCAACCTCTCCAGCCACTGATGGTGTCCATTGCAGTGCGTTCGCCCACCATCTTTAACGCCAGTAGGGGATCTGTTACAGGTAAGCAGATTGGAAAAGATTTCATCCACACATCAAATATTGCAGGTTTCCACTTTCTTTCAAGGATCCACTATCAGAATTTTCCCCTGTAAAGAAGGTGAAAGGACAGGGAAAATGCGAGTTTGATTCTCTCTCTCAGTATCGCAGGGTGCTACTATTTCTGCATAACCAGGAAATGGTCTCTACACCTCTACATTACATAATTCTTATAAATGCAGCTGATGCAGTCTTTAGAAGAGTTCCGAAAGCTTAAGTACCAGTATCTGCTGGAACAAAAGGAGTGGCTGTGGGGTTGTCAGACCTTATTGAAATCATTTAAGGGCTGTAGCATGCTTGGTTTCTATATAATTCTAATATACTATGTTTACCAACAAAAACAGTTGGCGTATCTAATCTGAAAGAGGACAAACAAGTGGAAGAAGAAATAATAATTTCAGGAAACAACAGATAAAAGAATGAACGAAGGAAGTAATTTCTGATCATCAAAAAAAAAAAAAAAGGAAGTAATTTCTACCGGAGTGGAGACTGCGGCGACGACGGAAAATCAGAGCACTGAGAGAAGACGTCGACAACAGCGAGCAACGGAGAAGACGATAGACAGAATAGAGAGTACCGAGGGTGGCTGCGATAGCAGAGGCGAGGCGAGAGTCGATGAGCGTCGGAGAGGCCTTGCCGGGCGATCTGCGATAAGCAAGAACGAGAGCGAGACCCGAGAAGGGTGAGCGCAAGGCGGCAAAAGGGCTTAAGAGGACAAAAATGTCAATATATATTATACATATAATAATTTATTCTATTGACAAATTAATTATTTAATAAAATCCATCATTACATCCTAATAAAAAACTCAGTTGCATATCACACACGTGAAACTTTAATTGCAATTATTAAAAAAAATTATAAGCCAAACTTAAAGTTATAACTTAATTTGGTAAGGAATACTTGGATCTATATGTAAATTTAACAAGATGATTTGTGAAATTTGAAGAATTAATGCCAAAATCATGTAAATCTATTTATAAAACTTTGAGAACATGTAAATATAAAATAAAGCAGCAATTTTTCCTAGAAATTTACTTATAAATTTAAGAAACTGGGCTTATCAATCCTTTAACCGATATAAACGATTCAAAATTAATTAATTCTTTCTATTAAGCAAAATGTTTCAAAACAAAATTGCTTTCATTTTGCAAACATGTTGCTTGAGAGAACCAAGAAGACGTATTAGAAAGCTCTCTAAGCAAAAGTTGAGAGATTAAGAAGGCTCTACGAAGACATAATGAATTTTGCATCTTGAATAGGGTGAGACAGAAACTCAATCAATTTTTATTCTTCATCTACTCATTACCGGTTCAACTTTTCTCTATTGTTTTTGGGCAAATCATTCAAAAAAGATTTTGAAGTTCTAGATGAAGCCAAAAAAAATACTTTATGATGTTCAATGCTTCTAAAAAAATACTTTAGAGTATTAGATATTAGTGAAATAAAGAAGACAACACAGTATTCAAGGATTGGAAATTGTATTGTATTATTCGTGAATAGGAAAGCTACAGTAGGTGCTTTTATAGTGTTTGTGACTCTCTGTATGATTAATACGTATACAATAAGGAAGCATCTAGAAACTATTACAAAGTAATAGCTGAAGACTTAAATGAGTCGGGCTTCCTGGGTTGAGTCATATTTTGGGCTTCAACACTCCCCCGCGAGTTGATCGGTGCTAGAAGAATCGAGAGACTTGAACAAAGATGATGAGAATGAGATGGAGGTAATGGCTTAGTGAGTATATCAGCAAGTTGGTCTGTAGAAGAGACGTGAAGCAAATTGAGTTGCCCAGCAGCAAGACATTCTCTAACAAAGTGATAATCAAGAGAGATGTGTTTGGCTCTGGAATGAAAGATTGGATTAGCAACAAGGTAGCTAACTCCAAGATTACCACAGTAGAGAAAAGAAGCATTTGGAAGAAAAACATGCAGCTCATATAGTAAATTTTGAAGGCAGATGAGTTCACTTGTTGTTGTGGCAATGGCTTTATACTCTGCCTCAGTGCTAGACTTGGCCACTGTTGGCTGCTTCTTGGAGCTCCAGGCAATGAGGTTGGACCCAAGAAAGATGGTAAAAGTGCCATTAGAGCGTGAATCGTCGGGATTGCATCCTTAATCAGCATCAGAGAATGCTGAGATAGAGAAGTTGCGAGACGGCTTGAGGTGAAGGGCAAAGTGAGAAGTGCCTCGTAAATAACGTAAAATCCGTTTAATAGTAGTCCAATGAGTGTCCTTCGGCTGGTGCATAAATTGACATACTCGATTGACAGCAAAAGTAATATATAGCCTTGTGAAGCTTAAATACTGCAGACTGCCGACTATGCTTCTGTAAAATTGAGGGTCTGGAAAATCAGAGCCACAATGGGAAGAGAGGGCATAACCAATGGACATAGGTGTCAAAATAGGTTTAGCACCAGACATGTGAGCTTTGATCAAGAGGTCATGAATGTATTATTTTTTGAGAAAGAATAAGACCATTTGAGGAAGAAAGGACTTCAATACCAAGAAAATAATGCAAATGGCCATGATTCTTGATGGGAAAGGAGGCACTGAGTGCATCAACGAGGGTGGTGATTGCAGCAGAGAACGAACCAGTGATGATTATATCATCAACATAGACAAAGATATAAATTGTGCAATTAGAATTAGAACAGATGAAGAGGGATGAATTTGACAGTGATGCAAGAAAGCCTAGCTAATGAAGACAGGAGTTTAATTGAGCAAACCATGCACGAGGAGCCTATTTAAGGCCATAAACTTCCTTTTTTAATTTACACACATAATCTGGGTAATCAGGATGAACAAACCCAAGGGGCTGAGTCATATAGACATCTTCATTAAGGAATCCATGAAGAAAAACATTTTTCACATCCAATTGGTTAATAGGCCAACTCTAGAAATGGCAATAGAGAGGACTAGGTAGACTGTCACAGGCTTCACAACTAGAGAAAAAGCGTATGCAAAATCAACATGACGAGCTTTGTACTTATCCATGGAGCCATCGGGATTAAATTTCTGACGGAAAACCCATTTGCACCCTACAACATTTATAGAAGAAGAGGGAGGAACAAGGTCCCCTGTGTGAGCAGTTCAGAGAGCATGAAATTCATTGCATAGAGCTTGTCACCATGGTGGAGATTGAAGGGCTTGGCTAACAATAGTGGGTGTAGATGAACTAGTGAAGACGGTACAATGAGCTTTAGGAGGAATGGAGGAGACAAAATTAGGAGGGAGGGCTTTGGGTTTGAAAATGTTGGCCTTGGAGCGTGTAATCATGTGGTGTGTGGAATGAGTGGATTGCAAAGGTGTTGGAGGGCTGGAGGAAGGAGAGGAGGAAGAAGAGTGAGATGATGAGGAAGACGAGGAGGTAGGTGGACGGTGTGTATGCAGCTGGGGTGAAGAAGAAGTAGAAGTATTAAAATGAGAAGTACTAAAAGAAGGTGGATTTGGGTTAGGGTGAAGGGGAGTAGTTGGGATGGGAATATTGGGCTTAGGTAACAAAGGAGGTAAGTAGGTTACAAAAGGAGGAGAGGATAGAGGTGTAGTTTGGGCTTCCTGAAAGGGAAATAGGTGTTCATCAAACACCACATCTCTAAAAGTGTAAATACGACATGATGGAATATGAAGACATAGATAGCCACAATGGATAGGAGCATAGCCAATAAATACACACAGGGAAGAGCGTGGGGCTAATTTATGTGGAGCATATGGCCGTAAATTAGGCCAACATCTATAGCCAAAAACTTTTAAAATTTTGTAGTTGGGCTTCCTGTTAAATAAGACTTCAAAAGGGCTTTTGCCTTTAAGAACATGACTCGGTAAGCGATTTCATAGATAGGTTAAGTCCAATAGGTAGAAGGAATATATGCATGATGCATAAGAGCAAGGCCTGTTTCAACAATTGTTCTGTATCTCCTTTCAACTGTGCCATTCTGAGTATGAATGTGAGGACATGTAATTCGGTGTGAAATACCTAAAGAGATTAAGTCTTTGTTAAGAGATCTAAATTCCCCTCCCCAATCAAATTTGAATGATTTAATTTTGGAGCCAAAAAATGTCTCAACCATGGACTTGAAAATGTGAAAAAAATAACGAAGCTCATTCTTAGTTCGAAGGGGATAAATCCAGATAAATTGACTAAAATTATCAACAAAAGAGGCATAGTATCTGAAACCATCTACAGGTAAGTGGGGAGATGGTCCCCATACATCACAAAATATTAAATCAAAAGCAGCAGAGGAAAAATTTGGAGATGGTGGAGAAGGTAGCCGGTGAATCTTTGAGGTACTGCAAGCAGGGCACTGATGAGAAAATTTTCTTGTAGTGATTGGAAGAGAATTGGATTGAATGACGCATTGGACTGTATGAAAGGTGGGATGGTCGAGATGTTGATGCCAGTGGAAAAGAGAGGTAGAGACACTGGAAAAAGCTTTGGGAGTGACTTGAGGTTGGAGAGGATAAAGATTATTAGGGCTAGGACCTTGAAGAAGTGTTCTCCTTGTGGCTTTGTCCTTAACACAAAAATAATTGGAATGAAACTCAAAAAAGGCATTATTATCATGGCAAAATTGTTGAACAGAAAGTAAATTTTTGATAAGTGCAGGAATATGTAAAAGATGAGAAAGAAGATATTTGCTAGAGGGGGTGGGCAAAATGCCTAAGCCTTGATTCTAAATGCCCATGGGAGAACCATCACTGATGATTACGGAGTCAGTCCCATAGTAGGGACTGGACCTGAGGTTGAGCCTTGAGAGATCATTTGTCATATGGTGGATTGCTCCAGTTTTTGGATACCAGAGAGTGTCATCCATATTTGAATATTCAGAATAATGAGCAGAAAAACATGGTGGAGTTGGAGCTTGAAAAGCAAAGTTCAATCGATCTAGGCATGAGAGAGCAATATGACCTAATTGAAGACACAATTGACAGGGGGCATCATTATCAGGCTGGAAAAAGCTGTAGCTCTATCGTCCTCGAGGAGCACAGCCACTACTACGTCCACGATAGGGACCACCACGGAAGGTACGACCTCTAGAAGGAAAAGAGTGTTGGCCACCACTTGAATACCCATGCCCAAAACTGTTGCGACCATAACCAGAAAAGCGACCACCTTTGCCTCCTCGAAAAGAACCAAGTTGAACTGAGGCACAATTAACAGCATTTGCAGTAAATTCAACAGGAAGGGAAATGGAGTTTTGTTGTGCTTGTCTGGCCTCAAAAGTAAGAAGTTGGCTGAGAAAGGACTCAGG
The DNA here is from genome assembly GCA_006871305.1 of Vachellia collinsii. NCBI lineage: Eukaryota > Viridiplantae > Streptophyta > Magnoliopsida > Fabales > Fabaceae > Vachellia > Vachellia collinsii. Next base: position 11,249 of record QFDD01004069.1, read on the forward strand.
TGTGAGAAAGTTGCGATGCGTGGACAGAGCAGTGACAATGGAGTCATATTCTGGGCCTAAACCAGCTAAGAGATAAGTGATAAAGTCATCATCAGGAACAGCCTTACCAGCAGTAGCTAAAGATTCAGCAAGCAACATGGCACGATGATGATACTCTACTATCGATTCTCCTCCTTTCTTCAACGTGGTGATTTGCTGGTGTAAGAGAACAAGTTTTGCTTGTGTTTACTATGAGAAAGAGGTTTCAAGGGCGATCCAAAGGTCTCAAGAGGTGCGATGACAAATAACTTGGGGTATGATTTTTTCAATCAAGGAGGCTATAAGGATAGAGAGGACAACTTGGCCTTGATGAAACCAAGAAATAAATGCTGGGTTAGGTAAACCAGACGAAAGCTTGAGAGGTGGTTTGGGGATGGACCCATCAATATAGCCAAACAACTGTTGATTTCAAAGGTAAAGCATTATTGAGCTTTCCATATAAGATAATTGTCTTGAGACAACTTGATAGTGAGATAGTGAGGGAGGGTAGACGGAGGTGTAGTGATGGGAATGGAGGAGGTGGAGGTAGGGGTATGTGGGGTAGAGGTGATGGAGGCAGTAGGTGGCAGCATGGTTGACATGGTAGGAACTTTAGGGCTCCAATACCATAGTGAAATAAAGAAGACATCACATTATTCAAGGATTGGAAATTGTATTGTATTATTCATGAATAGAAAAACTACAGTAGGTGCTTTTATAGTGTTTGTGACTCTCTGTATGATTAACACGTATATAATAAGAAAGAATCTAGAACTATTATAAAATAACAGTTGAAGACTTAAAAGATTTGGGCTTCCTAGGCTGAGTCATATTTTGGACTTCAACAGATGCATACACAAAAAAATGCTTTAAGGTGTTAAACACTCTTGAAGAAAAAATACTTCAGAAACGAATTGGACATCAAGCATTACTATTACTTTTTTTTTTATTTAAAAAGATGAGCACTAACGGCCTGGGATTACAACGACGGGATCAAACCCGTGACCTCCCAAATACCATATGTAACATCCAAAAAAAAAAAAAAAAACAAAAAAACA
>QFDD01004070.1:0-17386 GCA_006871305.1 Vachellia collinsii
AATCCTTCTGAGTTCATTTAATATACCTAAGCTATCACTTAAGTCTAATGATTCAATTAATGCAAATTTGCTTGAATCCAAGTCAAACAGCATTTCTTAAAACATTGTTCAGCGCCACTCAGAATGTAGAAGGAGTAATTGATGCTCATGCCTTTGATGGATTGCAATCACAATCTCAGAAACCAAATGAACAACTAATTACCAATAATCATTGATAACCTAGTGAACACAAGGAATCAAATCTGAAATTCATAAATTCTAATCGTTATGAACAACAACCAATCCAATTGCATAGCCAAATCAATAATTCGTAGATCTGCAAACTAAAGTTCATAGCAGTAGAAGTCTCTAGATCTAAATATCTCTACAACATTCAAAGATGAGATTAGGCTAGGAATACTTTCCAATGAATCTCTGGCTCAAGTCTTGCTCTCCATCACCAAGAGGCTAAGAATCTAGCCTCTCATGATTCCAGGGACGCAACAATTATCGCTCCTATGCTAAGCCATCAGAAGAGGAAGATGTGGATGGAAATAGTGCAGCAGAGAGTGATTGGAAGGTAGGGGAAGAGTGGAAGATGGAAAATGGATATGTAGAGAATGTAGGAAGATCTGTAGAATGGAAGAAGAGTTCAGAGAACACGTATGGCTCCTGGATTTGCTCTCTGAAAAGTGCAGAATGAGGTCCATTTTTGTGATTGTTCCCTTTTAGCTAGATACAGTTGTTGACCTAAGCTCAAAACACACAGCATCATTTCCACATGATGAGGTCTCGACTTACATTAACATATGTTGTGACTATAACAGCTAAATGTCGCGACTCCTATAAAACATGTCGCTACTGGTATGGTCAACAGAGCCCCAGGAGTTACAAAATAAGTCCCGACCCATTATCTTTTGTCACAACATAAATTATCCAGTGGCACTCCTCTCAGTCTTGAATTACATTCCCTTCAGTTTCGTCTTCGAGCACTCGAATATCTCCCCTAGGCATCTGCAATAGAAGCAAAGGGAACCTTGTTAAAGCATTAAACACTGGAGCTCAAAAGCATGTATAGCTGAGAGACACAATTTACTCAATTTTCCCTTTTATGTTTTGTATATACAATGCATGACCAAAAACGTTATAGGGGTTCAATTTAACATAAGATAGGGCAATTAAGCTATAAAATGCCCCGAAATTAAGCAGGATAACCATGTAAATATTAGCGTTTATCACTCCCCCACACTTAAACTTGTGCACTCCTAGACAAAGACTTGAATCTTTCTCAAGAAATTACTAGGACAACTGAGGAAGACGGCATGCTCAATAACGAATTTGTGATCAAATCAACCATCATCCTCCAGAAAAACAAACGATGATAAAATGAGCAATGGCAAATGATTTGTTGCAACATAAAATTGATTCTAAAAGCATGAACATCGGAATTTCTCTCTCAGGGTATAGTTGTTTGCTCACTATCTTTCATTGGGCTTCTTTTCACTCGAAATTCAAGCAAAAAACACTCTACCACAGCTTGTAATAGTTCTAAAATCTCCACTATTTATGCATCAATACAATGAATCAAGAGGACTTTATGGCTTGTAATGATGGAAATTGGCCACATGGAATAGATGAAAAAGAGAAATAAGTGTCATGTGTATGCATGCTATTGATCAATGACTCAAGAGTAACATCTAATTATGAGATGAAGCCTTTATGAAGCATTGTTTCAAATGCCTTTTTTTTTCCTTCTTTTTTTTTCTTCTGTTTTTTTAATCAAGTTCATGGCATTTTATTATAAGCATGCTTCTTTTCTTCATGTACAAATTCCAATTTAATTCTACTACGATGTTATCAAGTTTCTAAGAATATATGCATACACAACACTTGGTGAATGGCTCAAAAGGGTTGACAAAGGGTGTAAATGATGTGAGGGCTTGTGTTTTGGGGAAAGAAGGTTTGGAAATGAATGCCTCTATCATGCTCATTGTATTAAAGCATGTCACGCTTTGACTAAGAACTAGAACAAGTTCTAGAGAATGCAGACCACATGAATGATCACTCAATTTAAGGAATTCAGGCTCAAGGATATCCTTCCAATAAGGGTTCACATCCCCGCCGTTCATACATGAAGTTCCAATTAACATGCACTATTCACAAGACATTAGAACACTTATCATAAGAAGTAGAACGTTGGATGATAATTGAAGATGATCAAGGAAGTCACTAACGAACATGCAAGAGTCCCAAGAGTCCTTGTAAAGTCTTAAAGAAGTCATTTCCAAAAGCCAAGATTACAAAAAAAAATTAAAGTGGGCATGGTTTCCTTAGTTTAACGCATTAAGTTGAATTGAAGAGGCTAAAAAATTGCTTTGAAAACAATACAAGGGAAGCTTAAAGGAATTTTCCACACAAGAAATCACTCAGATGCAAAAATTACTCTTCAAGTCACGACATTTGGTAATAATGTCGCGATTGAAATTGTACCGAGAGCAAGCATGGGCATCAAAAGGAATCATGTCGCGATGTATATAGTAAGTGTCGCGACATAAGTTGCTCAAAAGTTAAAAATTTTCAAAGCCTGACACTTGAACATGCAGCATCTCTTCAATATGCATTAAAACTCAAGAATTCATCCAACATACAGCAGTTCATCACATAAAAAGGATTGAGTGAATAGGCACATGATAAACACAATCACAAATCTCCCCCTACACTTGAACAATGCAATGTCCTCAATGCAAAAAGGATCAAAATGATGAGGGATCAGGAAGAAGAAACATAGGGGAACAAGAAAGAAACAAGCTAAACCATCATTTGCATTCAGAAATAAGTATACAATTTGAAACCATAGCCATAAGAGCAAAGTTCAACAATAAAACAAACTACAATTCAAAGTGCAACGAAAAACAGGAAAACACAAGATAAATCACTCCTCCCTGCCTGCTCCACCCTGAGGGTCAGCCTTGTCTTCACCGGCTATAGCATCGCCACCCTCTTCTGCAGGCTCACTTGGCCCTGAAGGTTCGCTCGGTCTGATGGAAAGAAGGAGGTCGAAGGAATAGAGCTCTGCCAGAATGCCTCTTCAAAACCTGGGGGAAGATCTACTTGGAGAGCTTTGGCCATTTGTAGCATGAGAGGGTCCATGAACCTCTGTTGGCGGAATTCATTAGCCATCATCTATTGGTTCATGGAGATGACCTGATCGGTCAAAATGGTTATCTACTCACTGAGGGAACTGAGGATGATACCAGCCTCTCCCTCTTCAGTGGTCCCCACAGGCTCAGTGGGCTCCTCTACCGCTAGTCTTGTCCCTTCTTCCGACTCTTACTTGATTCAGCACTCTCTGGAGTAGGTCTCGAGGCAGTGAACATCCGAGTGGTAACGGGGGCCAGCATCAAATCTGCCTTCCTCTCAATAATTTTCCGAGCCCTGCAAATGTAGGTGATGAGGTGAGGAAAAACCAGCAAGGCACGGGCACTGTTAAGATAGTGCATTATCTGATCTCGTGCTATCACCTCTATATTGTAGGTACAGGAGCAGGGCCCCCTCAATAGGAATGTCAGAGATGTGGGAAAGCAGGCGAACATTATAGGTCATGAAATTAGGCTAGACCTTTCCCTCATCATTCATATATTTTCTTTCGAAGAATTGCTTCTCACCCCTCCTAGTCCATCCAACACCTTCTACACCCATGACTGTAAAACCCTCATCCCAATGAACGAGGTCGAGGTTAATCCTCAGGCACTAAAACTAACATCGTTCAACCACTGGCAACTTATAGAATTGATGTATATCGTCAGCATTGATCATAAACTGCTAGTTCTGATAACTGATACTGAGCGTCCCTAGGGTGGAGGAATGCATGTAGAACTCTCGAACGACTGTCAAATTAGCGGGTGTTCTTTTCTTCAGGAGTTCCCCAAGTCCCAAGTCAATGGTTTGCTGATAGAATCGAAACTGGCGGGTCTCGGGGAAGTATAGCTCTTGTACTGCCCCTTGCTACTGAACTTCTTGAACGCCTCAACCCTAGATAAGTAAACTGGTGGTTCTTCCTCTGAACCACTGTTGGTTCGTAAATTCTTTGTGTGCACTATCTTCCTCCCAACCAAAAAGAAAAGAACAAACAAGGCAAACAATAAAAACCAAATGATGAGATAGAAAACAGGACTAAGACTGGTCTATGGAAGGAACTAGCAGACCAATACTATGTGATCATTGACAGAATGATTTAGTTTGAACGAAAAAATTGAAATTGGCTGTGAAAGAAAAACATAGGTCCCTTCTGAGCATACATGTCACGACATTTTGGGATATACATCACGAGATAAAATGCACTGAGAGCTGTTGCAGGGGCTTATGTCGCATGTATCTAATGAATGTCACGACATGTAGCATAAATTTTTTGAAAAATACTCGTTAAACCAACCCTGCTAGTGGGAATGTAAAACTTTCACAGCCAACCCAACATCAATAAAAAAAAGGTTTGGAAATTAGACTGCACTTAATGATCATAGTAATATTGACAAACAGAACCAAAATTCCTAAACTAAAACTAAAGAAATAGGAAATGAAACAAGCCAAAATAATAAAGGGAATGCAAAAGGGGGCTACCTTGAGGAAATGGAGGGGAAGAATGGAGAAAACGCGGATGGAGAATAGAGCAGAGGAATCACCCATGCTTGAGACTTGAGAAGGATGTAATGTGAATGAAATGAGGGAAGAGGAAGTATAAATAGAGGAGGAAAGGATGGTGTAAAGGTGCAACGGATGAAAGATGGAGGAGTGGAAACGACCGTTAAGTGGGAGAGGAAACCGCGTAATGGCTGGAGATGGAGAGTCGCAACGGTTGGGGAAAAAATGGAGTGAAGGGTCACGAGTTGCTCATATAAGGGGCTAGGGTTCTAATACAAGGCTTCCTATCGCTACTTAAACCAATCAATATCGTGACATATAGGGAAAAATGTCTCGACTAATTACAAATTATGTCATGACATATTAAAGGAAAAGGGAATAATTAAGCACAAAATGTCACGATAAAGTATAATATGTTGCGACTAAAATGGTACTGAGACCATTTTACTTGACAGCCCCAGTGAACACTCCTAACAAACTTCCAAAGCAGTCTGACCCACTAAATCAGCCTATCAAACCAGCAGATAGTCTACGCAATTCAATGTACAAATTCAATTTACGCACCACTCAAAGCAATTGTAACTGAGAAGCTCGTAGTCACATGCTAGGTTCAGAAAGCCTAGATGGGTAAACAAAATCATGCAATTGAGTGTGTGCTAGTGGAAGAATGAAATAAGCTCAAGAAAGAAACATGGGAAGATTATTAAACAAAATGAAAGCAATAGAAAAGAAAACAAATTCCTATTCTACTGGTACGCCCCCTTCAAACTCAATTACTTTAACAACTAAAATAATGTAAAAAACAAGCGAAATGTAAAAGAAAAAAGAAAGGGACAACCTGGTGTCAAGTCGGCTTAACCGGTTCCAAATAGAGCTTGAGAAGATGGCCATTGCATTGGAAGATCTTGCCAAAGGCCTCTTCTTGCAAATCTATCATTCTAAAGTCATGCACTTTAACCACTGTGTATGGTCCATCCCAACTGGTCTTGAATTTTCCTTTTTTGAACTTGAAGTGGGCTTGGTACCTTAGCACATGATCTCCTTCTTTAAACTGCTTCCTTAGAATATTTAAATCGTGAATTAGCTTTGCTTTTTACTTATAGAGGTCTGAACTATGGTAAGCGTCCAGGCGTAACTCCTCCAATTCTTGAATCTGAAGGAGAAGGTTCAGTCCAGCTTCCTCCAACTCAGCATTGCAGCTTTTGACTACCCAATACGACTTATGCTCAAGCTTGATAGGAATGTGATAGGCTTTTCTGTAGATAATCCGGTATGGGGACATCCCTATCGGTGTCTTAAAGGCAGTGCGATAAGCCCACAAAGCATCATCCAACCTTAGACTCCAGTCCTTGTTTGAGGGCTTGACAATCCGTTCCAAGATTCTCTTGATTTCTCTGTTTGATACTTCAGCCAACCCATTCGTTTGTGGATGGTAGGGAGTTGAGACTCTGTGTGATACTCCATACTTTGCCAACAAGTTATTGAGGAGCTTGTTGCAGAAATGGGTGCCTTGATCACTGATCCATATCTTTGGTACGCTGAATCTACTAAAAATGGTAGACTTCAGAAACTTGGCCACAGTGGGTGCATCGTCTTTCCTAGTTGGAATGGCCTCTACCCACCTAGACAAATAATCCACACACAACAAGATATAGGTATAACCATGAGAAGGTGGGAAGGGTCTCATGAAGTCAATTCCCCAAGCATCGAAAACCTCACAAAAAAGAATAGGCTGCTGTGGCATCTCATGATGCTTACTCACCCCCCAAACCTTTGACATACATCACAAGCCTTACAATGGTTGAAAGAATCTTTAAAAAGGGTAGGCCAGTAAAATCCAGCTCTAATATCTTCCTAGCAGTTTTCCTTGCTCCAAAATGACCCCCACACACAGTGTTGTGACAAGCCTCCAGTATAGCTTATGACTCAACTTCAAGAATACATCTTCTTATCACTTGATTTGAACAGATTTTCCACCGGTGTGGCGCATCCCAAATGTAGTAGGAAGCCTCACTCTTAAGTTTTTGTACCTAAAATGAAGTCAAATGTGAAGGGATTACCTTTGTAACGAGATAGTTGACTAGATGTGCATACCAAGGTTGGGAAACAGACAAAGCACAAAGAGACTGGTCAGGGAAAGAATCACAAATAGAATCAGAGGGCAATACTCCCCTAGTATTAGGTGGAAGTATATTGAGATGATCTGCAACATGGTTGACATTTCTAGCTCTGTCCTTGACTTCAACGTCAAATTCTTGAAGTAATAGCATCCATCTCAAAAGTCTTGGTTTTGATTGAGGTTTGTGAAAAAGATATCTGACTACTGCATGATCTGTATACACAATCACTTTAGAATTTATGAGATATTGTCTAAATTTGTCGAATGCAAACACAATTGCAAATAACTCCTTTTCAGTGGTTGTGTAGTTTTTCTGAGTAACGTCAAGAGTTTTGAGAAGCATAAGAAATCACTTTTGAAAGGTTGCCCTCTTTTTGACCCAACATCACCCCAACACTCAGATTTGAGGCATCACAAGATATTTCAAAAGGTAATTCCCAATTGGGCGAGGTCAAAATTGGTGGTGAAATCAATTTACTCCTAAGCTCATCAAAGGCATGCTCACACATAGCATCAAAACAGAAATCAACATCCTTTTGAAACAATTTTGAAAGAGGTAAGGCTATTTTACTGAAATCCTTTATGAATCTTCTATAGACACCCACATGGCCTAGGAAAGACCTTAGTTCTTTCAAATTGGTAGGGTAGGGTAAAGAAGATATCACTTCAATTTTAGCTCGATCGACCTCTATTCCTTTATGTGAAATCAAGTGTCTTGGCACAATGGCATGATCTACCATGAAGTGGCATTTTTCATAGTTCAAAACGAGCTTTTTCTTGATGCATCATGCTAAAAATTTGTCAAGACTTTTTAGGCAATCATCAAAAGAGTTTCCATACACAATGAAATCATCCCTAAACACATCCATGCATTTTTCAATAAATTCAGAAAATATTGACAACATTCATCTCTGGAATGTGCCAGGGACGTTACAAAGTGCAAATGGCATCCTCTTATAGGTGTATGTACCGAAAGGGCAAGTGAAAGTGGTTTTATCTTGGTCTCTAAGGTCTATAGGAATCTAAAAGTACCCCGAATACCCATCTAAGGAGCAATAATGACTTTTCCCTACCAACCTCTGAAGCATTTGATTAATGAAGGGCAAAGGAAAATGGTCTTTTCTAGTGGCATCATTCAGTTTCCTATAATCTATGCAAACTCGCCAAGAGTTTTGTACCCTAGTGGGAATTAGTTCATTATTCTCATTCTTAACCACAATTATTCCTCTCTTTTTCGGCATCATGTGTACCAGTAACACCCACTCCTATCTGAGATGGCATATATAATGCCAACTCTTATCAGTTTATCAACATCCTTCTTCACCACATCAGAGATTAGAGGGTTTAATCTCCTTTGGCTTTGCTTAACAGGTTTGGAATCCTCGATTAATAGGATTTTGTGAGTGCACACAGTAGAGTCTAACCCTTTTATGTCTGACAACTGCCAACCTAGTGCCTCCCTATTCTTCCTTAGGACACTCAACAACTTAGCCTCCTCACTTTTGGATAAGGAATTGGAAACTATAACAGGCAATTTATTTTCAGTGTTTAGGTAGGCATATTTCAAGTCAAGGGGGAGTTCCTTAAGTTCTAGGGTGGGGGGTTGGATTATAGAAGTAATCAACCTCAGCCCATCAGTGGAGTTTGAGATACTTCCCTTTGGAGACTCTTGATGTATGCTTTCAGATTTTTCCCGTTGGATTGCTCCATCTTCTTGGCAGGTTGAGTCAGTTGCAAGTTGATTCACAGAAGCAATGTCCACAACCGTCTTCACCTCTCTACCTGTATCACCGTTGGAAATTAGTTCATTCAAAAAGCACAATGTGAAAGGTATGATTTTAGAGTGTGTGGAACTGGAAGTGGTAGGGGAAAGATGTGGCCCTTGAACCACGTAGTCAATCACTGCAGAAGGATTGATTTGAGACTGAGATGCTACTACAGAGTTCAGAGGTCATGACTTTTTACCATTATGTCGCGATGAAATTTGTACCGAGAGGTCACTTGGGTGAATGGCTTCACAGGTCACGACATTTATGCCTTCAGGTTGCGACCTAGATTGTACCGAGAGGTTCTTCTGGCAGGTGGTGTTTACGTTCTCTATTTTAGTCTCAATAGTTGGCCTGCCAACCCCTGCACACCCTGCAGAACAAACTGGACCACCATTGCTACAACTAATATCATTAGTACATGTAGATATTGACTCTAATTCAAGAGATAAAGGGGATCCTTGGGGTACCGAAAGCATGCTATCCATTTCAAAAAGGTTGTTGCATGACATACCAGGGGCACAAAAGTTTGAAAATGAGTAAACAGATGGTAGGGAGTCAAAACATGCATCATACTCTGTCAGTATTAAATCATGATCTGAAGACTCAGTAGGTCAGAAGTGTTATCAAGCAATCTAGGTGAATTCAAATGATGTGCATCATGCAAATTCATTTCATACTCATCCCTAATTTGCTTTACAGCTAAATCAACTGCATTTAAACCCATGAAATTTACATTATCAAAAGGATATCGAGTGGCCTCATTCATATTAAATGTGACCACATGCTCCCTATCTCCATTGTGATACAACTATGTTTCATGCTTATGATGGTCTTGGAGGTTTGGAGAAATGGTCTCCCTAAGATGAGTGTGCTTTCATTAACCACTTCATTGGACATGTCTAGTACATAAAAATCAGCTGGAAATACAAGGTCCTTAACCTGAACTAGAATGACCTCTATGATTCCCTTGGGTTACCTAATGGATCGATCCGCTAGTTGAAGAATGACACTGGTGTCCTTGAGACCATTAATACCTAGGGCTGAATAAACTGACTAGGGCATGACATTTATTGCGGCTCCTAGATCTAACAACGCTCCCTTTATATACACTTTCCCTATGGTGCATGGAACGGTGTAGGATCCTGGGTCTTGGCATTTTACTGGTAGTTCTGCCTTAAATAGAGAAGACACATTAGCACTCACTTGGATTCTTTCTAAGGGCCTATATCTTTGTTTATCATCACATAACTCTTTGAGAAGCTTAACATATTTAGGATTCCCTTTTAGAAACTGGACCATGGGCACATTAATCTCAAGTTTATTAAACAGATTATAAGTCTCATTTGCAAACTCAGAATCAGATTTCTTTTTACCAGAAAAGAAAGCCTTAGGAAAAGGAAGGTTCTTAGAGGTTACCTCCTTACCTACGGATGTTAAGGCTCCCTGTTTGCTTGATTCTGCATTTTCTTCTCTCTGTTTGCCTTTATATGTTGCTCTTGTTTCTGTGCTATCGTTCTTTTGACTCTTCTTTTTAGGTTCAGGACAATGCACATCGCTTTCATCTTGAATGATCTCCTCTTCTTGCATTTTCCTCTTCAGCATTAGTTCCTCCTCTTTGGAGCTTTCAGATTTCCCTAATCTGATTGGGGAGAGTGGGGGTTAGTCACACCTCTTTCATCTTCAAAATGTACTGTTTTCCCACTTCTTAGGGTGATAGCATTGAGGGATTTGGGGTTTATCACTGTGTTGGAGGGGATATTGCCACCCATCTTAGCTTGCATATCGGTGACGGTATTGGACAGCTGAGTCAAATGGCTTGTAACCTCACTGTTTTTGAGTGTAAGTGCTTCCATTTTCTTACTGACTTCCAAATTGTCTTTTTGCATCCCTTGTAGAATGGTAGTGATAGAGGCAAATCTTTCATAACTCTCCTTGATTCGCCCCTCAATGTTAGTCATTTGAGCTACCATGCTCTTCAATAGCTGTGAAGTTCCATTTATTCTTTGTGGTTGTTGGGAAGACATGCCGGTGTTCGATGTAGGCACTACAGCTCTTGAGTGGTTTTGATACCAACTTGATGAGGCACCAGAATGTTGAAACTGATTTCCCTATCAACCTTGGTATTGATTGGGCCTATTGGATCCCCGACCCCACTTAAAACTTGGGTGATCTCTCCACCCTGGGTTATACGTATTGGAGTAAGGGTCTCGTTGTGAATACTGTCCATTGCGTCCTTGGTACAAGGCATTGACCTCTTCAACCGATCCAGGGTAGTTCTCTGCGAGATGCATGGGAGAGTTATAGTCTCCACAAGTGGAAGCTACCATGGCTAGAGATTGATGTTTTGGGGGTTGCAAACTTTTCACTGTGCTTGTTAGTCTAGACATATCTTGGGCAAGCTTCATTAGTAATAGATCCCTCTCAGCCTTAGGGTCCTTGAGCTCTCTAGAGTTTGCATGTTGTCCATTGTAAAAATATTGAACTAGATGTTCTTCCAAGATTTGATGATTGGGGCATCTAGTAAGCATCTCTTGGAAACGACTCCAATATTCAAAGAATGTTTCATAGGCTTCTTATTTTGCAACTGATATCTCTTTCTGGGCAGCAGATATCTTCATGAAAAGAAAGTATTTATCGAGGAAGGCTTTCTTCAAACTAATCCATAACTCGTATGCATTATCCACATAGAGCGGTAAATTCATATACCATCCCTTTGCTTTGCCCTCCAAAGATAGGTGGAACACTTTCCACATCATATCATCAATGTTTGGCCCACGGGTTTCATGGAAATGCACTGCATATATAGCGTTCGAAGGTAAAGATAAGGGTTTTCACCTACAAATCCATGAAATTTAGGCAGTGAGTGTCTCAATTGACCCTTTATCTCAAAATCAGCATTAAAAGTAGGAAAAACACCGGGCATAGGATCAAAATTCCTGTCGGACTGTGTCAATTCTTTAATTGGGCTACCCCTACGCGGATCGTTAATTCTATTATGTTCGTTATTCTCTTCCTGGCCCTCATAACCATTCCCATTATTAGGTCTATTATGATTGCCATTGTGATTTCCAAGACCAACGGGTTCAGCCATAATTTCCTCTTCTACCTCCTCACTCTCACTAGATGAAAAGGGAAGATTGTGCAGAGTGGGTGTATTAGGTTGCTCTGTTTCTCTCACTCTCTGACTCTGCACCCTCTCCGCATGCAAACACTCTTCAAATTTATACACAAAACAAATTTCAAGAAAATTTTACAGCCAAAACTGATATGTGCAACGTATTAGATCAAGCTGAAATGCAAACTCAGTGACTTATAACAGTGTGCAATGATCTTGAGGTGTTTTGAATGCTATGCACTCTCAAAAGTATGCACAGAACCAATATGAATGCAATGCTAAACAATCAAGGTGATTTGTGGTGACAGAGATTGGTGAAATTGTGACTTAACAGTAATATGTCATGACCCAAAATGTACTAAGAGCCACAGGGAAGCAAAAATGAACAATTAGAAAAATTTTGGATGAAGCAAGGCAACAAGTCACGACTTAGACCACACAAGTCACGACCCAAAGTGTATCGAGAGCAAATTCTGGAAAGGAATTGCTTAATTTCATGATTTAAATGCTAAAATGTCACGACTCAGGTGTTACTGGAACTGCTCTACTAAAACAAACTCAAAAACTCACTAAGTTACTTGACCAACTGCTACTAGATTTGCATGAAAAGTTCAAAACCTGCAGTAGTTACTCAAGTACTTAAGATCAAGTAAAAATTGACAGGATGCTGTTCAAAGGTGGAAATGTAAAAATATCAAGGAAAATCAAGATGTTTGTATGTATTTTCGTAAAATTTTGTATGCTATGCAATGTCAAAATTGAAAGCTAAATCTAAACTCAACGAGAATCAACCCAAGTCAACAATGATGATAATAAACAATTACTAGGGAATCAATTACTTGGCTCCCCTAGCAACGGCGCCATTGATTGGTCACAGTTTTGTCGCCTTCTGGTTCGATACAAAAATGATTACTCCTACAGTAATGTAGTATAGTGAGCAACCAAATGTTCTTCTCGAGGAGCGGTTTATTGGCTATCCTAGTCTAAATTGGTTATTGAAAACATGTTAAACTTAAGTTTGTAAAATAAGGGGGGTTTTAATCTAAAGCAACAGCTTGAAATGCAAAACTTGTGGTAAAATATTTTTGGTGTTTTCGGTGATCGAAAGTATAGTTTGGATTAAAAGGGAGTATAAGGAATTGACTCTCATTGAGAGAAACTTAACTATCCCTGCCTCGATTTAGTTATGGGAGATCAATCCTTCTGAGTTCAGTTAATAAATCCTAAGCTATCACTTAGGTCCAATGGTTCAATTAATGCAAATTTGCTTGAATCCAAGTCAAACAGCATTTCTTAAAACATTGTTCAGCGCCACTCAGTTCGTAGAAGGAGTAATTGATGCTCATGCCTTTGATGGATTACAATCACAATCTCAGAAACCAAATGAACAAGTAATTACCAATAATCAATGCAAACCTATTGAACACAAGGAATCAAATCTGAAATTCATAAATTCTAATCGTTATGAACAACAACCAATCCAATTACATAGCCAAATCAATAATTCACAGATCTGCAAACTGAAGTTCATAGTAGTAGAAGTCTCTAGATCTAAAGATCTCTACAACATTCAAATATGAGAGTAGGCTAGGAATACTCTCCAATGAATCTCTAGCTCAAGTCTTGCTCTCCATCACCAAGAGGCTAAGAGTCTAGCCTCTCATGATTCCAGGGACGTAGCAATTATCACTCCTATGCTCAACCATCAGAAAAGGAAGATGAGAATGGAAATAGTGCAGCAAAGAGTGGTTGGAAGGTAGGCGAAGAGTGGAAGATGGAAAATGGATATGTAGAGAATGGAGGAAGATCTGCAGAATGGAAGAAGAGTACAGAGAACACGTATGGCTCCTGGATTTGCTCTCTGAAAAGTGAAGAATGAGGTCTATTTTCGTCATTGTTCCCTTTTAGTTAGTTCCAGCTGCTGACCTAAGCTCAAAACACACAGCAACATTTTCATGTGATGAGGTCGCGACTTACATTAACTTTTGTCGTGACTATAACAGCGAAATGTCACGACTCCTATAAAACATGTCACGACTGGTATGGTCTGCAGAGCCTCAGGAGTTAGAAATTAAGTCACGACCCATTATCTTTTGTCGCGACATAAATTATCCAATGGCACTCCTCTCAGTCCTGAATTACATTCCCTTCAGTTTCATCCTCAAGCACTCGAATATCTCCCTTAGGCATCTGCAACAGAAGCAAAGGGAACCTTGTTAAAGCATAAAACACTGGAGCTCAAAAGCATGTACAGCTGAGAGACACAATTTACTCAACTTTCCCTTTTATGTTATTGTATATGTGATGCATGACCAAAAAGGTAATAGGGGTTCAATTTAACACAAGATAGGGAAATTAAGCTATAAAATGCCCCAAAATTAAGCAGGAAAACCATGTAAAGTGTTTATCAGGGATAAATGTCGCAACATTTCATATAAAAGTCGCAACATTAACTCCTCTAATGCTTGTGCCTGCTCTCGATACGATTTTGGTCGCAACGTTCATACCAAATGTCGCGACATTAAATTGAATCTTTACATCTGAGTGTTTCTTTGCTCTGAAGCATTGCTGTATGGAAAAAAACCCATTTGAGCTATCCTTGTATTATTTGAAGGAAATTTCTTGGCCTCTTCAATTCAACTTCAGTGCATCAAACTAAGGAAACCATTCCCATCTTAAATTTTTGAAATTTTGGCTTTTGAATATGATTTTCTTCAAGAGTTTTACAAGTGCTTTTGGGATTATTGTATGTTCTTTAATGATTCTCTCAACTATTTTCAATCATCATCCCAAGTTCTACTTTTATGATAAGTGTTTTAATGCCTAATGAATAATGCATGTTCATTGAAACTTCATGTATGAACAGTGGAGATATAAACCCTTGTTGGAAGGATATTTTTGAGCCTGAATTCCTTATATTGAGTGATTATTTGGGTAGATTGCATTCTCCATAACTTGTTCTGGTTCTTTGTCAAAGCTTGATGTGCATTGGTGTGCTGGATAGGATAAAGGCATTCATTTCAAAACCCTTTACCTAAACACAAGCCACTTAATTTAACCCTTTACCCCCTTAAGCTTTCTGCGATTGCAAGTACCATAACATGTTAGTTGTTCATATTCCAACTACATCATTACTACTATAATTATAGCGTGTGATTTATTCTCTTGGGTTGGGAGTGCTAAAAAAATGCATATGCAATAAGGGATTTGCAGAATTTCCAATTATTTTAACAAGGAAAACTCCTTGGTGGTTTGGAGATTAAAGTCTTATGCTAAAAAAAACCCACATTGAAAGGCTAGTTGGAAATTAATACTGGATATCGGTACTTGTCCTATTCCATTCTATCACCCATTTCATTCAGCCTTCATCCAACTTCATAACCCTTTAAGCCCTTTTGATTTAGCACATAATTGCATTCTTAGTGGAGATAGTAGAGCCATTACAAGCCTATGGTAGGATGTTCTCTACTTGAATCTTGAGTGAAAAGAACCCCAATGAGGAGAGATAGTGAGTTAACATCTACACCCCATGAGAAAATCCCTAATGTTCATGCATTTAGAATCAATTGAATGTTGCAACTAATCATTTGTCATTGCCCATTTTATCATTTTTTGTTTTCCTAAAGGATGAGGGTTGGTTTAGTCCTAAATTCATTATTGAACATGCAGTCTTCCTCAATTGTCCTAGTAAATCTTTGGAATGATTCAAGTATTTGTCCACGAGTACAAAGGTTTAAGTGTGGGGGAGTGATAAACACTAATATTTACATGGTTTTCCTACTTAATTTTAGGGGATTTTGTAGTTTTCTCACCCTGCCTTATGATTAATTGAGCCTTTCTTGCTTTTATTGGTCATACATTGCATATGCACTAAAACAAAGGGGAAAATTAGTAAATTATCTCTCTCAACTATACATGCCTTTGAACTTCGGTATTTGATTTTTTAACAAAGCCCTCTTTGCTATTTTTACAGGTATCTGGGAGAGATATTCAAGTGCCTGAATATGAAGCTAAAAGAAATATAGTTCGTGATGGGAAGAAACCTACTAAGAGAGTGCCACTGGACCTTGTGAGTCGCGACATTATATATGTGAGTCATGACATTATGACATTTGAGTCACGACATAGATCAAGTTGAGTTGCGACCTGAGTAGATGAAAGTGCAGCTATGCACTTTGGATTAGGTCAGAGGCTGCCATCTATCAAAAAGGGAGCCACCACAAAATTGAACCTCATTCTGCAAATCTGGAGAATCAACCTTGGAACCAATTTCGTTCTCTGAAGATACCTTCCACTGTGCCTTTCTTCTTCCATTTTTCCACCATTCCATCTCCATTTCCACCTTCCCAACTATCCCAACCTACCTCACCGCTCTTTTCTGCGTGTTTCATCTTCCCCTCTTTATCTTCTCATGGTAGAATGTGATAATAATAGTGTTAGGATCGGATTTGACCAAGAGGGGGGGTGAATTGGTCTTAATAAAATTTTCGCAATCGGTGAAATGTAAAACAGAGTATGAAGGAAAGCAACACAGAGATTTATCCTGGTTCGGTCCACTTGACCTAAGTCCAATCCTCAAAATCCTCTGAGCTTTTCTCAATCCACTAATCTTAAAAAGATTACAACCAATCACAAGAAGGACTCTCCCCCTTCTTAACTCAATCTAATCCCCAGACACTTCTGCTCGTGTCTAAACCAACTCAAGGTTCTCCGACCTTGACCAACTCTCTCAAAAGAATAAATGAACAAGTATATTCTCCTTTATGAGAATTTAATGATGAACACTGAAGCTCTTTAATGAGAGTATAAAAACAGAGTATGAACGTGAAGCGTAATAAATTCGAAATCTTGTATATGCGTTCTCTGTCTTCTGGTGACTTGAATGAATTTCTTTTTATAGGTGAGGAGTATTAAATGTCCGTTAGAGACATTTAAGTTTCCGTTAGACTTGCCATCGTCATTCACCTTCTTGCATTGAATGCGTCTGCAACTCTCTGACAGTAGGTAGAATGAAGTTCTGAGATTTTGTCCATTGAATATCTTTTTGTTCAGGCAATCTGGACTTCATTCCCTGTTAATAAATAAGTCATATAAGCATTTATGATGGTTGGTGTAATTCAAATAATCGTTGCATGAAAAAGGAAAGATTTTAGAATCAGTTTAAAGTTGCTGACACACTGCGTAACTGTCAGAAGGTGGAACTCGAGTTTTGTCTCCTCAAAACTCGACATATAGAAGAATTTTCAAAGAGAAATTCTCATAACTTTTGTTGAAACTCGAGTTTGAATAAGAGTTTTGATAAAACTTGAGTTGTAAAGTTCATAACTCGGGTTTCCATGAGTTCCAGTAAGCTAATACGTTTCGTGCTCTTTGAGACTCGAGTTTCATTTGTCAAAACTTCAAGTTTTGAAGGTTTTCAAGTCATAACTTTCATTGTAACTCGAGTTCTCTTGAGAGTTTTGTATTACAGCGTTTTCATCCTTCGAAACTCGAGTTTTCCTTCATGAAACTTCAAGTTATAAGAGTTTCAAAACATAACTTTTATATGAAACTCGAGTTCTACTGGAAGTTTTGAGTTTAAAAGAAGTTTGCCTTTCGAAACTCGAGTTTGATTCCATGGAACTCGAGTTCTAACGAAAATCCAAGTGAAACTTCAAGTTTGGAAAGAAGTTTTGAAGTTTAGAAAATTTGACTCTGCTCGAAACTCGAGTTCTGAAAACCTGAAACTCGAGTTCTGTCGAGACTTTCACTAAAACTTGAGGTTTG
>QFDD01004071.1:0-13838 GCA_006871305.1 Vachellia collinsii
AAGGGCTCTAACAAGGAAGCTATTGACTGATAAACCCATGAACAAAAACATGACGTCTATATCTAATAACAAAAGCTAAACATATGTTTAAAATCACTTTTATCACTTTTTTATTTTTGAAGCTATTCTTTAAAAACTAATCTAAACACTTCAAGATAAGATGGAATCTAGAAGCAATAGCAAATGTCATGAAAATGACACTAAACATATTTGTTTTTTCCTTGTTAATGTTAAGATGCAAATCTATTTAGAAAATATTCTTATATACATACTTGACGCTAAAAGTTTCCTTGGTGGCAAAACTAGACATGGGAAAAAGTAATTCATCTGGGCACCATCATAGTTTAAAATTTTATCACTTGTTTGAGAAGAAAAATTCATCACATTTTCATATGAATGATTTTCGGGCACGCACTCACTCTATTTCGTCATTTTTGGACTACTAATCCACATGTCAAAAAAATCTCGAGAGCAACGTTTTAACCAATATGTACTTGTACAATAATACAATACACAAGAAAAAATGACAAGCCTGTGGTTCAAAAAAGAAAGAAAATTTCTCATTTTAGGCAACATTTCCTAATATGTCAATTGTTAAGTGAAAATAAGGTATATCAAGTCTACTCATTTGGGGCCGAAGCAGAAGATTTTTGTTTGGCGGCTTATCACATCTATTCTGCAGGGGAGGCCAAAAGAATAGAATTGTTTGGAAGATAAAGTGAACACCGAAATAGCAGCGAAAGTAACTTCGGAATGCAGAACGCTGCTATATCTGACCCACAAGAACATTGTTTCACAGGCATCTGGCACTCCGGTGTCCCGAGCCAAAACCCAACCCTTAAGACCGCGAGCTGGGCAATACCATTTCAAAAGCTCCAGGCAGTCTGGACATAAAAGAGAACTCATTTTCTTCAACTCCCTCCACTATACACATCAATAGTCAATCTGTTATCTATCTTCCGTGCTTCTAAATATCATATCTTCAAAGAGAATGGTCATTGCACAAACTATAGATTTTGAAAAAATATGAACGGAGAATGAAACAGCTTGGAATTTATTGTTCACTATAACCAGAAAAAAATCCAAAGTACAATAAATCATTCTCTCATTCTTCTCTTTTCCTTCTCTTAGAAGTATAAATGTTCGTCAAGAATACAAAGTATCTATCTATGGTTTATATTAAAAGAACAGAGAGAGGGAGAGGGAGAGGGAGAGAACCCAAAAAAAAAAAAAAAAAGATTATTAAAGAACCTCGCTCCTAAGACTCATCCATAGAATCATTACGATTACACGATTGAGATCTGGAATTTCGATCATCTGGCCTTGCCTCCTCAGGGCCTACAGTCCTTGAAACAGAATCCTCAAGAGCCTCCAGAAAAGATAAAACTGTAAACTTGTCTGCCATGATAGAAAAATAAGTCAATAATATTGAAATAATAACCAAATAATATTGTTTTCTGATACATTTTTATTGCTCTTAACAAAAACATAAAATGCTGGCTCTATAAAAGATAGTCATGGTCCATACATCATCATCACAGAGCATGTTTCACTCGAACAAACGCTCCAAGAAGATCAAAGGGTATTGTTCAATAACCATTTCTTGATCCCTTTTTCTATTTGGTTTAATCATTAACAGCGTAAATAATAAACAATTGCTAAAGAAAATTTTTAAATTTAACGTGCTGTGCACTTACATTTAGTTGGATCAATTCCAAACTGAGACAAATCTATCTGACCTGTCCGTAGTACCTACAGAAAAAGGAAAATCCATGATAGAACTCTAGGAAAATAAAGTGAACAGAAAAAAGATTTTAAAATACCATAACACAAGATGGCCAAAAATAACAGTACAAAACAAAAAAGAACCAAACCAAAAAAAATGCTCACATAAGTAAATGAATCTACTTGCTGACGAAAAGGTGGGCTCTGCAACAGCTCCAATATATCTTGTGGAGACCACTGACCCTAAATTAAGAGTGACAAAAATAGATTATTAACTAAATGAAGGACTAGAATGCCTCAGCCAAAAGTAGATATATACCTCTGGTAAGTAGGGTGCTAAACTCTGTTCAATCGGTAAAGTCTCAATTAATGGCATTACTAACTCAGGCTTCAATATATCCTCAAGTCCCAAGCCTATCAGAATGCAAGAAAAAAAATTCAACGTATATAACATGAAAAACAAGATTTAAGAAAAACCATCATTACTTGAAATAAAAATATCTGACTTGGCAATCTCATTTTATAGTACAGGCTTCAAGAAGTTTTGTTAACAACTTGAACTTGCAAAGATAACAATTGAGTTCTGAATCAAAATGCATGAAAGCAGCAATATTTCCCAACACAAGGCTTTAAATAAGGAAGCAGATGCATAAAGAAAATGGCCTTTTTCTTTGTGCCACTCCTTTGGTGACCCAACTTCTAAAAAATTAGCATACCAAAATTCTGTATTGTCTAGTTTTTATGCATACTCTCAACTGAATGCAATTCAATGAGGCATTCTACTCTGAATGTGATAGCATCCGATATTTTATAGACTGAATGTTTATAGTCTAACAGATAACAATGACTATACGAAATAGCAAATCATACAATACCTCCATCTGGATCACCAATGCTATCTGCAAAATATATGATCAAAAGCCAAAAAGGGTCAAGTTCCGGAGAAACTGATAACCAATAGTATGTAAACATCACTTCACACAGTATATATTACCTGCAGGCCCAATGTTATTCAATATCCTCTGGAGATCCTCCAATTTTACCGGACCAGCAGATGTCGAATTGCTAGTTGCTTCTGTGCCCAGATTTGGGCCAACCATATTCGCAGCCCTAAGATACAAAACAGAGTTCCATTGAATCAATGTATGACAGTACTAGGCAAGGCTGGAAATCCATTTGTGAATCGTAACCAAAAAAAAAAATCAAACCCCAAAATTCATCATGGCAACACAGCAGACTACTGGTGCTACATATTTTTCCATACCAAAGGTCAAAAGAAGAATGAAAATTTTGAATATGAGAATTTAAGTAATCATTCTCTGGCAAGAAGAACAGATAAGAACAAGTTAAAAACTTAATAACTTGGCACAAATAAATAATGAAGCCATGCCCATCTAGTTCAGTAGTCAGTAGTCTAGAAGTTGACATCCAGATTCATACCCTCCTATGTCTTTTCCTTTATGACATTCTTACCCTCCAATGTCTTTTCCTTTATGAGAAATGATTAAGACAAAAGCGACATATGTTTTATCCAGAATTTCAAATTAGATCTGCATCGTTATAGGCTCTAATCTTCAATTGACATGACTGACTTAGCCCCACAAAAGGAAAACCTCTGCCCTAATAGTACTGTCTGACATCACCATATCAGGCCAAAAGTAAACCAAATAGAGATGAGTCAGATATCAATTGACATCTTTCGCAGCAAAATTGGAACCATCTGCCCAGTAGACAAGAGCCAACTAACAAATTGGAGGTATCTACCAGATAGGCAAGGATAATATAGCCAGTACAGAATGACAAAACCTAAAGTGAAAAAGATATATAAGACCAATTGAAGAAAAAGTGAGGGTGAGGGAGACATAAAGAAAGAGCATGAAACCCATTGAATGAAGAGCCTCCTACCAAGGATTTATAAAAGAAGCTATTACTAAGTGCTTAGAATAATAAACGAGATAGTAAAATTATTACACAATTCTTAATTCAAGCCTTGTAGGAGTAGTTTCTGACTTAAAGATGGTTACCTATCTCAATGATTGCATAACCCCATATATTATTTTTCCATTCTTCATTAGAACAGTAATGAGTGTGATATTGTTAGGATTTAAATTGGTAGATGATCCCATAATATCTAGTACTCTATCAGATATTCCCCTACCATGGTATTATAAAAGCATTTCAGCTTGCATGACACAGTAAGAAAGCATTAAAAGCAATATAATTTCATTAGAAAAAAAAGGAAAAAAAGAGGCAAGGATCAAATGCATTCATTACTCAAAACTGACAGCATACAAGCATGTGATCAATCTTTTACAATCAATTTGAATTCCCAGTACACATGGCAACACCTGGATGAGAGGTCATCCTCCGCCATATCTTCAGAACTTTGAAGAGGGACAGACGCATCAGGCTCTTCACTAAGGAACTCTGCAAATCAGCAAGAAAATTACACAACATGGTACAGAGACATCTCACACTGCAAGTGTAGCAACTAAATGTAATTGATTCCATCTAGTTGGCAGCATGGTAAAAAAAGCTGGACCGGACAGGCCGGTTTGGTTTAGGGGTGACTCGGGAGGTTGGTTGACCCAGATTAACCTGGGTTGACCAGGTTATATCTTTTTAATTATCTTTCTCCTTAAATGTTTGTTTACTCTACTTTTTTTTTGGGGGCAAAATTACATTAAGGTCTAATGCAAGAAAATTAATATCAAAAAAGTCCCAAGAGATTGTTAATAACAAGTAAAAAAATACTATTGACAAGTGAAAGAGTTACTACTAGCAACCTATAGAACATTTCTGATATTAATTTTCTTGTGTAGGATCTTAATGCAATTTTCCCTTTTTTTTGGGGCTTACTGATTTTATTCGGTGATGAAGGGAAGAACTAGACGGCATTTTTTCCTTTCCTTTTTTAATTTTGCTGTAAATATGGTTTTTTTTATGATTGATTCTTAACTTTTTATGGTTGATGAATGAATTTTAATGATGGTTTTTATTATGAATGATAATTAATTATAGTGAATAAAGGAGTGTAACTGGTAAAGATGAACATTTTGAAACTAAATATTACTAAAAGTGTTATATTTTAATATTATCAATTAAATGTCATTATTTTAATATGGCCGGTTTGATCCTGATCTGACCCATTAACTCTTGACCCACTGCTTCGATCAGTTTAGTACTCAATCCGGTTTTTTAAACCTTGGTTGGCAGTTCATAAATATTGAGACTCAAGCCATGCTTGAACAAGAAGTGTTTGAACAAGAAGAGTAGCTAAGGTGGTTCAAAAGTGGTTCTTCAGGCCGTGCTTCATGGTGTAGGTTTTCTAACTTTTTTTCCTAAAAAAACTTCATGGGCATTTTGGTCTTTTCAAAATATAAATAGATAAGTAAAACTTATATCACCCTTCCATCTACGTGCCAAACATACTTTTAGACCCCTCTTCCATTCCTCTTCCATTTCCACCTCCATTTTCTTTCCCACTTCCATCTAAATTCTTCCAAAATACCAAATGGAGCATTATGGTTCCATGATTTCGTAAATCATCAGACCAAGATGCATATTTCACTATTATATCAGAATCACAAGTATGTCTCATGAGTCATGAGTGGCAATGTACAGTAATTAGAAGGAAGCTCAACATTTTCTAACTCAGTAGCAACAACACAGTTACTCACCTAATGGTCTGTTTAAGTGATCATTCACTGAGTTACACAGCTGCAGGTCACTGTCAGCATTTGGCTCCTAGAAACAATGAAGGAATAAATCAGAATTAAAAATAGAAACAGTCACAGCCATAGCACATAAAAAATAGCGGAAGATGAACCCGCAATATGATAAACCTGCATCCAGAAGAAAAACTTCCTGTCGTCACTGTTGAACCTCAATATGAAAACCCTTCCAGATGCTTGATTAACCTAAGCAACCAAGAAAAGGAATAGCCAAAATCATCATCAAGACTCAAGAGAGCTAAGGAATTATAAATGTCGAACTAATTGACAACAGACAAGTGATACCTTCTCAAAAACAGCTTCATTGGGGAAAATTATCTGATCCTGTGGTAGCTTTGGTCAAGAAAATTCAAGACATTCAGCAGAAAGCAACCAAATTGTTCATTTTAGCCCCTTGACAGATCTATTTATTTCAATCTAGCCCCTTAACCTTCTTTGGCTTAATATTATCCCTAAACTTGTAAAATGTGCCACTTTTATCCTTCCCCATTATGTCAATGAATCAAGGACCATTTTGGAGCTCTAACGAAAGTTCAGGAACCATTTTGGAAAACGAATATCAAAGAACTAATCTGAAACAGTAAATAAAGTAAAGGGGTGAGTGCAGTAAAGATTGGAATTTGGAAGTCAAAGGACCGATTTCAAAAGCAATATTGAGCCAAAATATAATGAAACATTCATTCAATACATTTCTACATCTTGGTCTATAGAAACTTCAGGTTATCACAAACCTACAAAGTGAAAGATTAACAAAAAAATAGCTCATTCTGAAATGTACGCTCAATCTATGCTGCTACATTTGGTTGAAAATCTCACAGACTACAATTTTACAGACACAACCAACAATAACATACAAAGGGTCTGTCCCTGATAAATTCACAAAGGGATTGGAAAGTTCTTTGAGTTACTATTTCTCCTATGGCGTGCCTATAATCTGTGGGTAAATTACAGATTTAATAATAGAATTCTAAAGTCTTCTTTTAACAGCTTAAACACTTGGCGTGAAATGATGATTCTTGACATTTGCTATTGGAGCTCCTTCCCCAACGCACTACTTTTCTTTCAGTAAATAAATTATGTTTCCACCACAAAAAATCAAATAATTTCATTGTGTATGACAGAGGAACCACTATTCTCGCAAGGAAATTGAAAATAATCACAGAGAGGGAATTGAAGAAGCGGACTGCAATTGCCAGCACTACTAAACAAGGAGCAACATTATGGAACACTTAAATGCTACCCAAGCACACAAAAGCTAGGATACATCTTCAACAACGTTTTGAATCCGATCAAGCCACTGAAAGTGGACTAATCCCTCCTCACCCTGAGACATACGAAAGTTAACTTCTCTGAAGATCTCAAAGCAGTGGACTTCATGATTTGAAACATGACCAGATAATGAAAATTAAAGTTCAAAGAAAGTAAATTTAAAGGGAGGAAAAATCGCATCACACCTTAGCAATGCGAATAAGCCCTTTACGTGTGTCAGGGCAAACCCTTTTCCCCTCAAAAAACATTTTACCAGCACGGAACTCCAACATTATTTCCTGCCAATGAGACCGGGGGAAGAGATAACATCATGGAGTTCTAAAAAATAATGTTAATCTTCACGCTAACGGGGGAAAAACAAAAGCAAATAACAGTCTGCTCTAACGGACGGATAATTAAGTGGGGGATATTCTACCGTCCATAGCATTTAATGACTTATATGTTAACCAAAAGGGCCGAAAGATGTAGAAGCAGCACCTGCCCGTCTTGAAAAGCATCGGGTAAAGACGAACTCATGGGTACAGCTCCTTATTATACAGAGCAATAGCAAAAGCCTATAACAAGCAATTGCAAAGAAAAGATTCAGCAGTGAATCAAATAAATTTCATGCACCGGGGAAAACCCTAGATATTAAGCAAAGACAAAATGCAATCCATTGCTAATTTACAACCTAATCAATAAAAGCCGTGTTCTGCTACATGGGTAACTGACCTTAGACCTTCAGCAAGTAATGTATATATCGTATCTAGTAACCAGCAAAATAAAAATGTAATGGAGCGAGCCAGTGACGGTACGAAAGCTTCTTTCGGCGACTTGCGGTGTTGGGAGGGTGCTGTTGGTCTTTTCATCAGCGGTATATGATATCATCTACAGTCGCTTATGGACAGCAGTCCAGGCAGGCAGATGTCATCCAACCGTCCAATTAATTTAACGGTCCCAAAACCGTCTATTATCACTTTGATTGTGCTTTTCTATCTACAGTTTTGACTATTGTCCTCTTTGAGGTTCTTTTCTCAAGTATTTTTATCAGGAACCATTTCTATATATGGTTTCCCAGGAAAGTATATTTGGCAACCGGGTGGTTCGTCAAAGCTTCATCCGACAGCTCTAACCTATTCAATTGGGTTCCTCGAGCTTCATCGCTTCTTAAGTTGTATATGTTTGCTGTTGTCAATGTCCTTTCTTGCTGTTTTGTGGATTTGTTAAACTTTTGTTTTTTCTGTTGTGGTTTACTTATTGTTTCTAGTTTGCTATCTTTAGGTTAGTTGCTTGATTTGGTATTTCCAAGACTATGTAATTTCTGTTGTTTTCAGTTTAATGTTATTTGCGTTGGCAAAAAATTTAACGGTCCCAAAACAAAAAAAAAAAAAAAAAGAACCACGTCCCGAACCTGTTTTTTTCGTGATCAGCTGCTCTTTTTTTTTTAAAAAGAATGGAGTGGAATTAAAAATTAATTTTTAAATGAAGAATCCTTTGTACCCTAAAATGAATGTTACGGAAGCTTCATTTATATTTTTAATGTAGAGGAAATCTTTATATAATTTGGGTAAACAGGTGGGTGGTTAATACTCCACATTTTACTCCAAATTTTATATAAAAAGGATAATTTATGAGATATGTTTTATAAGATAAAATGTAAAAATATATGAGATGAAATTAAATAAATTTTACTTGCTTTTATAAAATATTACTGCTCTGATCCTGTAATTTAAGGAGTTAATCTTGATATTTATCATATTTATCTTTTTTTTCCCTAAATTATCATGTTAATTAATGTTCTCTTAACAATAATTTAATGCACATATGCATCATATTAAGTGAGTAACGTTCACTAAATTTTATTAATGTCACTTACACATAAAGAAATTCTACTTTTTTATTTTTTATAAATAATATTAGGGATTTTTAAGAAATATTTTCAATCAAAATTTAAAATTAGAAAAAATGAACATAGATTAACAAGGTTTAGTTAAAAAATTGTATTGTTTTTAATTTTTAATATACACACATATATATATATGAACACGGATAAAACTAAGCCTTATTTCGTTAATCCCAATAAAGTGGTGAGTTGTTCTTTTACAATAGTTAACGACTGATGCCAAATGCTGGTAGGTATGCCATTGAATCATCCTAAGCGAGGATATATTTTAGGAAAAATATCATATTTATTAATATAATTAACTAAATTTTGTAGGCTAATTAAATTAGTTAAATAGGGGCGTGCATTGAGGATGGGAGGATTATTTTATTTATTAGCATATTTGTTGATGGAAAAAGAATTAAAAGAAATTAATTAGTTGGTTATTCTTGGAACAACTAATTAACTAATGACTAATGAGAAAAGTGGCAAGCTATAGTGGAAGAGGAAGATTATGGAAGGAAACGATTGATGTTATCCTCACTATGAAGATGAGTTGGCCATTATGTGTATACTAATTAGTTGAAAGAAGATGGCTTCAAGCACCATATCTATGGAGTGGCGCGCGTGTGAATTCATTTTGTGTGAAGAAAACTCGCATGAACTTACATTTAAGATCGACTTATGGATATGAGAGGGGAATTTATCAATCACAACTATATTTCATTTGTAATTTTTTTTTATTCAAAAGAACTTGTGTGTGGAATTTCAATATTGAATCACCTACAAAAAAATCGAAAATTTGGCTTGTATAGGGCAATTAATTAGGATTGCATAATTAAGAGGAGGGCCATTTGGTTACTCTTTAATCTGGTAATACGTTAAGGTTTATCATGATAATTATTATCATAAAAAAATTTGGTAACCCACATTCATAGCCTTCAGGAGCACCACCATGCTAGAGCTAGAGTGCTAGACAATGAACATGGGGAAGAAATGAGTTTTTATGTTTTTCTTTTACATAAAATGTATGGATTTTTCATTTTTATTTCCATTATTAAATCTTAAACATAAATTTGTTGCTCAATTTTTTTTAATATTGATGGTAATAAATAAACTTTGCATTTATGGCACCGAATTGCTTTGACGTCTCCAAGAAGAAGAATACGAGAATTAAACCAAACCCACCCTTTATTTTAATTAAAAACATGAATTGGTATGCTATTGTCATGGATAACAAGTAATAAGAAATAGATTTGGCCAAAAAAATAAAACAACTAATAGATAGATAAATGGCGTGGCATGATGTGGGGCATGTCTTTGAACGTAGGTTGTGCGGATTTGTCTCACGTTGAAAGGCAAAAAAGAAAAAGGAGACTTGGTCAACATGGTTAAGAAACTGTGAGGACCCTCCTTCCTATTTTTAGTTCCTTCCTGGTACGTACGTGTTCCTCCTGCTTCCTGGTGCTTGAATCTTATCAAAATCCCTTGGCACTAACTATCCAGGGCCTCTTTCACCCCCTTGCAGCCCCCTTTTGCTTCCTATTGCTGCAACTCGGGCCCTTCTTCTTGAGGTTGAGGGTGCGCACGTACGTACGCTGCTCCCTAGGGCGTGTGTGTGTGCCAACCCTTAACAAATATTATTATGGCATCACTCCCTTATCCTTGGATCATTCCTTTCCTTTTTCTCTCATGTGTTGTTGTTCCCTCATCTTCTCAAGATCCCGCCGTCGTCGAAGGGCTCCTCAGGTTTAGGGACTCCTTAGAGAACAACACTGCACTGTCCGGTTGGAGCAAATCTTCTCGTCCTTGTGCTGGTGGCAAAGCCAAATGGGTTGGCATTCTCTGCTCCAATGGCAAAGTTTGGGGCTTGAAGCTTGAGAAAATGGGGCTCAAGGGGGTCATCAACGTGGAACCCCTTCAAAGCCTCCCAGATCTTCGAGCCATAAGCCTTATGGGCAACGATTTTGAGTCCACCACTTGGCCTGAATTCCATAAGCTTGTTGCTCTCAAGACCCTTTACCTTTCCAACAACAGGTTCTCAGGCGTTATTCCTGATGATGCCTTTCAACGTATGGGTTGGCTCAAGAAAGTCCACCTGTCAAACAATCAGTTCACTGGTCCTATCCCTATTTCATTCTCTTCGTTGCCTAGGCTTAGGGAGTTGGGCCTTGAGAACAACAAGTTGCAAGGACCCATCCCTGACTTTAATCAACCCTCCTTAGCCTCATTTAAAGTAGCTAACAATCAGTTGGAGGGTCCAATCCCAACCAGCCTCAGTAAAATGCCTGCCTCTTCTTTCTCTGGTAAGACGCACTTTACAATGTTTCTTTTAATTTACTCAAATTTCTCAACTCGATCGCCTTCTGTGTTGTTAGGAAACCATATGATTTCATTCATCCATATACACGTTCGAATATGTAGATATAGCCTACCCATGGTTTTCTTAGGGTTTTCATGGAAAGGCAGGAAAATTTATTTCTTGACATCATCCTTGGTTCATTTTTCTACAAGAATCATATTTGCATCCTCCTCAGTGGCTTATATTTATCCCTATTTAATATTAATTGTACCTATAGAAATAAAGTCTAGATAATAATAAATGAATAGTATAGTTATATATTCATGTGAAAAATGTAACAATGTAATTTATAAATAGAATGAAAAAGCATTCACTCTCTACTTTATAAATAGAATTGGGCATATATACTTTATATATCACTTGAGAGGATGAAGTTCAATTTAAAATTTGTGAGATTAATATTGCATGTGGCAAAAATGATTAAGCAGGTAATGAAGGGTTATGTGGAGCCCCATTGGAAGCATGCAAGCCTTTGATCACATCATCAGCACCATCATCATCAAAGCAAGGAGGCGCCTCAGTGGGGAGCATTGTGGTGGTGGCCATAGTTGTAGGAGTGGCGGTGATTATAGTAATAGCAGTACTGTTGGTGATCCTTGTAAGAAAAAGAAACAAAGCAAGAGGCACAGTGGAGAATCCAACAACAAGAACATCATCATCATCATCATCATCAAGCCGCCAGAACAAAGCAGGAGGAGGAAGCAATGATGTAGAGGAAGTCATCAGTATCCACTCAGTATCATCAGAAGCCTCCGCCAGGTCCAGCAAGAGAGCAGCAGATAACCTGAAGTTGTCGTTTGTTAGGGAGGACAGAGAGAGGTTTGATTTACAGGAACTGTTGAAGGCATCGGCAGAGGTATTAGGGAGTGGGTGTTTCAGTTCTTCCTATAAAGCTGCTCTGTCTAGCGGTGCAATGTTTGTGGTGAAGAGATTCAAGCAGATGAACAATGTGGGCAAGGATGAGTTCCACGAGCACATGAGAAGGATCGGACGCCTATCTCATCCTAATTTGCTCCCTCTTGTGGCTTACTATTATCGCAAGGAGGAGAAGCTCTTGGTTACCGACTATGTCAAGCATGGCAGCTTGGCCGTTCGCCTCCATGGTATGTTAACATTCGTGTCTCACATCTGAGTTAGTTATAAGTTGGTATATGTTATATTTATTAGACAGATTTAATTTGTCTTTTTATTAAAATTAAAACAGAGTACTTCTTCATTTAACAAGAATTGCCATGAAGTTATATACTTTTGGTTCATCATTTAATTAATTTACGTGGAACTGTATTCTTTTTTTTCGGAACTGTATTCTAATATTCTATCTACTATATTCATTTTTTCTCTCTTTTCCTGCTTGCACTACTTTTCATTTTAAGTCTCAGAAGCCTCGTGTGTCTTCAATTTTCATTTTCTTCCTTTCTTTTGTTGTCCTCAATCTTTATAATTTTCTTAAAAAAATAATCATGTCAAATTTTTTATATCTATTATTACAAATTCCCAAATCACACCTGGAGATATATATGTCTTATTTTTTATGTACGTTTGCCAATAAATGATAATATTTAAAAAAAAAAATACATGATTAAATGTGATTAGAGTACTTGAATAATGAATATAAGAAACGAGACTTGAAACCATTTTTTTATTGTCGCATATTAGTGGCTCTAATAAGATGCTCCCTCTAGTTAACCTCTCTTAATTTTTTCAGTCCCCCTTTTACTTAATTATTGTTAAGTGAGCACTCATAGAGATAGTTTTAGAAAAATTGATAAAAATTAGAAATAAATCATACATTTAGAATTGAGATCAACTTTCTAATTAGATTTTCCATTAACAATCGGATGAGTATTATTATAACTCAGTGAACCAGCTATATATTAAGTTTGAGTTTATATCAAAATAACTAAAGTCATATATTGGCCACAAGGTTGTGTGTGCGCGCGCGAGCGCGCCTTTAATATTCATCTTTTGTTTGGTGTGTGTGTGTGTGTTAATGGCATGGCTTAGCTTGTTTGTTTGTTTGATCGTCAATAGGACACCAAGGGCTAGGGCAACCAAGCCTAGATTGGCCGACAAGGTTAAAGATCGTGAAGGGCATAGCAAAAGGTCTAGAATATCTGTACAAGGAGATGCCAAGCCTGATAGCACCCCACGGCCACCTGAAATCCTCAAACGTGCTTCTGGGTGAATCCTTCGAGCCCTTGCTGAATGACTACGGCTTGGTCCCTGTCATAAACCAGGAGCTTGCTCAGGACACAATGGTCATATACAAATCCCCAGAGTATCTCCAGAACGGGAGGGTCACTAAGAAGACCGATGTATGGAGTCTCGGAATCCTCATCCTTGAGCTGTTAACTGGCAAGTTCCCTTCCAGCTTTCTGCAGCAAGGCAAAGGAAACGAGGTGGGATTGGCCAACTGGGTCCATTCCGTAGTCCCAGAAGAGTGGAACAGCGAGGTGTTTGATAAGGAAATGGGAGACGCCTCTGCAAGCCAAGCTCAGATGGCCAAACTGTTGAAGATTGCTTTGGATTGTTGTGAAGGCGATGTCGGAAAGAGAATAGATCTCAAAGAAGCTGTTGAAAAAATTCATTCCGTCAAGGAGACCGACCATTAATTGTACGACAGACGGACTAAATAAACTATAGAGTCTACTTCTCTTGCTTGGTAAACAGGAACCAGACCCGACAACATTTGGGAAGAGCCTTCAAAGGGTTTGGGTTGGTTGGTGATGAGAATCGAAACTCTCTCATCATCTCCTCTTTTGCTTCAAACTTCTCCATCTTTTGATTTTTCCACTATCGTAAACCATGTGGGAGAAATTCAATTTCTAGGGTTTAGCCCACCCCCTCATTAATCTCTAAACATATAGGTTTGATCTCTCTTTTTTTT
>QFDD01004072.1:0-14589 GCA_006871305.1 Vachellia collinsii
ATGGAGAGATCCTGGCACCGGACCTGAAGACTTACCCTGGAAATGACGGGAACACTGGACCAGATGGAAGACTTCGATAAAGCCAATTGAAGCCCAAGAAACGGGGATTTAGTATTTGAGCTCTTGGTAAAAGAAAAGGGTGGTGCTGAAGTTGAAGGGAACGTCACTGTGGTTGAACCACATACCAGAGCCATAGTCGCTCAAGCCATCTTCGCAGCGATCAGCCCTATCTCTCTGGAATCAGGATAACATTGACATTTTGATAAATTTTCCCTCGTTATCGAGCCAAAAAGGTCAAAACCTAGGATTTTTCATTTTTTTTGCCCTTGTTTTTTGTTTGGGTTTAACGAAACTCTGGATGTTGGTATTGGTGAGGGAAAACAAGCCTCTGTTTGTTTCTAGTAATATGACCATTTTGACCAAAATCAAAATATCAGAATTTTGACCATTAAGTATATTTAACTGAGAGATTTTAAAAAAAAAATATCAAATCATTTCTCAAATTGACAACTTCGTAACAATGTAACTTCTTTTGGATTTGGATTAATGGTAATACGCTTTTCTAAGGTGATTTGTAAATGTATGGAGGTTTCTCTTCGATTGCTTTACGCCAATGGAAACATGGCCAGTGTTCTTCTTCCCACGGGATCCATTAACTGGCGAATGGCGATTTCTAATTAAAAGTGAAAACTTCGTATTCACGCATCATACCGATAAAAAAAAAGGACAAGACTACAAAAAAAATCAATCCCGCGTGATTTATGGCCTTCTCGACGAATAAGTAATTAAGGTATCACATTCCCTGCTTCTACGGTTGTAACTCTGACGTTCCTTCTCAAAAAAACCTGTTTATAAATCCTCGTCTTCGCTCTAATCCCTTTTAGACTTTAGATTGGGCCCCCAAATATGCAGGCTTCTTCCCATGTAGACAGGGTTCAAGATGCGGTCATGAGTCTGATCCAGTCGTCTCCTCCCACTTGGGGATCCTCTCTTCTGAGCAATATCCTGATCTTCATCGTTGGTTCTCCGATACTGGTCACTGGGTTGTCTTTATCTGGTATCGGCGCCGCTTTTCTGCTCGGAACACTCACTTGGCGTGCTTTTGGCCCTTCTGGGTTCCTACTTGTCGCCACCTATTTCATAATCGTAAAGCAGAAACCTCATGTCTCGTTGATTATTTATTGAGTACTATCAATGTGTCGGGCAACAAAAAAAAGTACTATCAATGTGATTCTGATTATGGGGGCGGGTCTTTTTATTTTGCCTTTTGGCTTCTGGGTCTAGACTTTGTTTATTGGGGTTTAATGTTAAGGCTTTATCAGGGTACAGCTGCAACAAAAGTCAAGTTGGCGCAGAAAGAGTCTCAAGGTGTTGCTGAGAAAAGAAAAGGAAGAAGAGGTCCTAGCAGTGTTATTGGATCAAGTGTTGCTGGTTGTGTTTGTGCATTTCTTTCTATTTTTGGATTTGGGGGAGAGGCATGTTCTCAACTGTGGCGACTTGGATTTGTTGCCAGTTTCTGTACGAAGTTGAACGACACGGTTTCAAGTGAAATAGGGAAAGCATATGGCAAAACAACGTAAGTCATGAAGTTTGGCTTGAACTATTTCAAAAGGATGAGCCTTTAATGTCTTTAGACTATCTTCTTTAATGTTCTACATTGTCTGTTTTTATGTTGTAAATTATTCTTGAGGCTTTTAAAATGTTTGATTGTTAGCTTTGTTTGAATACACAGCTCCTCCCCACTCTTTTCTTTTCAATAAAGCTTTGTTGAAATGTAACTCTAGTTGCTGCCTACCTAGAAGTTCTAACTCGGTTCTGTTCATAAGAATTTATAAAAGGTGATAGAGAATAACAATTATTTTCTTGTACTTCATGGATGAGTGATATTGATTAGCTTATTGTTACCTTGAATTTTAGTGCCTTGTCTAGGATATATGCTAGTTGTGTTTTAACGTGACAGCCACAATCATCAGCGGTCTTAATTTATACTGATTAAAAACTCTTGTATTTGAAGAACTATGATCCCCTGAAGAGTATTTCTTTTATCCTATGTTTTATTTGCAATCCCTTTACTAACATTTTCCATGCTAATGTCCAGGTATCTAGTTACAAATTTCAAGGTAGTTCCAAGAGGAACTGAAGGAGCTGTGAGTGTTGAAGGAACCTTTGCAGGAATTTTAGCATCCATGGTTCTATCTTTTGTCAGTTATCTAATGGGCGAGGTATTATACTAATATCTGACACTTGCATGTGATTAAATGGTTAGGTGAATGTTGTTTCTTGCATTGTATGATTATGCATCAGTGTTGGTGTCAAAAATATATTTGGCAGCTATAAGCATGGGTGGGTTTAATCCTGTTTTTTCCTTTTAAGTAATAAACAGAGGAGCATATATGCCAAGGAGATGGCTTGCAATGACCCAATGGCTAGATGTGACTGCTGGATATGGATTTCTTAATTTAGAGCATTCAGAAATTTTCCTTTCATACTCCATTCAGATGGAAAAATCACCACGTCAATGGGGTTTTCAAAACTTTTGTTTTGTTTTTCTTCACCTGCATTTGATTTAATCATGTGGTTGTGACCATCTTCCACGTCTTGCTCTGCATCTAAAAGGTCAAAGAATGGATGAGGCAAGAAACAAAACCGGCATGCATTGAGCATCTCACACTGTAATGAGTTTTCATCACTTTGCCTCTGCTTTTGGTAAATGGTATCTGGTCAGCAAGTAACGTGTTAGGAATCCAGAATTGAAAGAACATTTAAGTTAGACGCCTGTCATGTGTTAGTTTGTGTATGTTTAGAGATATATAGCATTATTTATGGGGATTACCAGGCATTAACCAACTTTTGTTTAGATATATGAAAGTAGATGAGATAAACTATTTCACGGACTAAGTTTGTTATTGCTGTTCATAGAATTTTTACCTTACCTCCCTTTTTCGGTCTGTTACATACCTGATAGGGGTGTACGAGGATTCTGTATGAGATGGTATTTAAGTGGTTGGAGGTAGGGAGAAGATATATTTGGCTAATTGGAGCTACAGAAAGGATACAATTCTGCGGCATGGTGCATGCTATCGTTTCTTAGATGATGGGAGGCTATTTGTGGAACATTTGAGCTTTTAATCCTAATATATTAGTATTGTTTATGGAGTTTCCTGTTTTGTTAGTAATTGCAAATTATATTCTAATTGGTATTTTATTATTCCATCATCTGAATTTTGGGTCCAATTTTAGTCTGTTCTTGTGAAAGATTCTTCTCTATATAATGGACCATACCTAAACTTACTCAGAGATTGATATCATCGAAGATGCTTTGATCAACTTCTTCAATGATGATGAATTACTATATATCAGGCTCAATCAAGAGCATTCTCTTGATTAATATCTTCTGTCAAAATAATTCTTGTTCAATCTAAAGAATGTAAACCGCTTTCTTTCCTTCCCCTACATGCTTTCGCAATTCTTTTTTCATTTTCCACCCACTCAAATCGCCTTTACTGAAATTTTCTGTTTATTGTTTCTGTCAAAGAGTCTGTTACTTGACAACTAAAGAACTTAAGTGATACTAATTTATTTCTTGTTTCTGCATAACAGGTTAATACACATGAAGCGATTATATGTGTGCTAGCTTCCCAAATTGCTAATCTTGGCGAGAGCATCATAGGTGCTGCTCTTCAAGAGAAGGAAGGATTTCGCTGGGTAGGTTCATCAAAACACACTCGAGTTTTCATATATAAATATGCCTGATTCTGAATCTTTACGAGGGATTAGTGTATAATCTGTAACATGTTGTGTGCAGCTTAATAATGATGCAGTCAATATAATAAACATATCAATGGGCAGTGTTATAGCAGTGTTGATGCAACAAGCACTCCAGAATTGGCATACATGAATTTTGCTGCAGCATTTTCTCAGAGCTCACTCATCAGAATGCTTAATATTCTTTGCTAATTGCTGATCTGAAAATTTATAGTCCCCGGAGTTCAAGTGGTGGCAAATCATTTAAATATGTATTCTTGGCCTACAAAGGATATGTTGGATAGATGGTGGAAGAAGTAATTTTTTCATAGAATGTTTTTTGATAAAGGAATTATGGGTAAAAGTTAGAAAATGTAACATGATTTATGTTTAGATAAACATTGGAAAATTGATTTTTTGTGAAAAATGAAAACTTATTTAAATAAACATTGAAGAAGTGACTTTTAATGAAAAAATGACTTGAAAAGACATAAATATCATTCAATATACATATATATATTATTTTATATATTGTAATAAAATTAGGAAAAAATAAAATGATAAAAAATGGAATAAATGAATATATATATATAAATTAAATACCATTAAAAAGTAAAATTATTCTAATTTCTTAATCACATATGGATAATATTTCAAAAATATCATATATGATTACATGTAATTGGAAAACTTAAGATAATGAATATAATGAATTTCATCTAAATATTTGTCAATTAGAAATTGATTGTGAACCTTTGCTTTCTTATCACTCCGGACACAATCCAAAAAGTCATTATACCTTTTACTTTCTCCATTCCCACCTCTTTCTCATCATTTTCGCTTTCTCATCAATGTAGATCCCATGTTAAAACATGTTTAACATTAAAGCAGTTATTTCCTCCTTCTACCTTTAAGAAGTATATATACTATAATTTCTTTTTTATCAACGTCTTGTTAAATCAGAGAGAGAAGACTTATCGTGCTTTTTTGGCTTTAGAATACATTTTTTGGACTTGCAACATCCATCCAAACACATGCAAAAGCTTAGATTATAATTTGATACTTGCCATTTTTTTTTTATTTAACTAGCCTCAACTTCCGCGCAAAGTAAACAAAAATTCATTGGATAAGAAAAGGAATACTCACATCAACTAATAGTAACATTACAGAAATATTCATTCCACTTATATATTGATGGTACTGATTATCTCTGAGGACTTTTCTATTATCTTGTTTTAATTTTCCCCCCATTCTATTGCATATGTGATTATCTTTTGGGATTATGTATAAGATACTCATAAGGGATGTAAAGAGGACAACTGTTTATAATCTATATGCATAAAATGTATGATTATATTTAAATTGAAATGGCAAGTAGACTTCACAGGAACACCGACCAAGTACTAAGGAGTGTTTGAGTAGTATTTGTCTAAAATTATGATTTGGGGATATTTTTCTTAAATTTTATTTTTGATGCTACACATTAAACCCCTCGCTGCTTCAATTTTTCTTCAAAAGCTATTGGCATAGATGGCTAATATACTCTGGTATTCCAGGACGACTTATAAATATGTACATGATTATCTTAATTATGAAGGTTTTTATAATTAGAATTTATCCCCACTGTTCTCAGATTATAAATTATAGCCCTGATCTCTTTAATTTCTCTTCAAAACACGCTGAGAGGTATCACTTGTGTTCTTTGGTCCTCCAAAACAACGGATGAAGACTACTTAAATGATTATCTTAACAGACTAAATCCAGCTGAAAATTCTTTCCCCCCCTTTTATTATTGAAAAAGATGTGGTTTTGGAATAAGAATCTGGCCAAGTTGTCGATATGTCCTCTTGATTCTAAAATTTGCATAACCCTTTTTTGTCCATGCATAACGAAATGCCGTGTCACTATCTGTTTTTGGGAATTGACTTTTCTGCATTCTCTTGACTGAGATCCTTTTGTCCCACAAAGCAAGGCCCCAAACTCACAAGAAGCCACAAAAACCTTATTACCGAAAAAGCATCACAAGTATTGATGTTCCCCAACAATGGCTGCTTCAGTCAATTGTTCATGTCTCCCCCACAAAACGCACGGTTTAACTCAGAAAACGACACCAGAAACCTCATGAACAGTAGTAAAGGCCTTCGTGTTCCAATCCTATCCACTGGTTCAAAAGATCAAGAATAATAAAGAAAACAATATGTGGGGAGTTCGTGGTGAATAGCGTTACTGTTGAGGATATTAATGTCGGAGGATGGCAAAAAAAAAAAAATAATAACGGGAATGAAAAGCAAAAGACTTGAGACTGTTAAAGACATGTAGGGTTTTGATGACTGTGATGGAGATGGATGAAGGTGAAGAAGTTAACAGGTGGTGTTCATGGCTGCCTGCCAGGTCTTTCTTCTAAAGATGCAATATAATATATATATATATATATATCTCCTCTGCTCTTTGAAGGTGATGTAGAAGACAAGACAGATATTTCGACATGCATGCATGGCAACAACATTAAATTTTTATCTCATCTAGGTGGCTTTTCATCCACATTTTTCTTGTGTTGGCAAAATATATGCGAAGGCCGCGTCCACCGCCAACTTGGTGTCTAAAATCTCTGATGTTTCATTAATGTCTTCAATACTAAATAGATTTCTGGTTCAAATCTATAGTTTTCTTGTGCATGAAGATAAGTGGCTAATCCTTACCATCTACACACACACACTTACACTATAAAAACTAACAAGAAGCGCTATTCATGTTTATCTGATTCAAGTCAAATCCTCGTAGCTCCAACAAAGAAAAGTTTGTTATTTTGGATTGTAACATTTAGCCTAGACCTTTTTTTTTTGTACAAAATATGAGAAATTTGGTGTTTTATACTGTCCTGTGAATAGCATGATTTTTGTTTTTTTTTTGGTAGATGTGAATAGCATGGTTTCACACACACACACATTTATCATTTATCAAGAGAAAAAAAAAATGGAAGAACAATGTATGTCCTAGATAAGTCAAGAAGTTATATATGGCATCCAAAAAATTGTATTGTCTAAGTAGATGATTGTATGAATTATGAACCAGTGTTCCATCCTAATTTATGTTACAGGCAATATTTAACTCTATCACAATGTGCCATGAAAATGATGAAACTTCATATATATAATTTGTTCCATAGATGCTTAAAGCTATGTATCCAGATATATTATGTGGAGTTTCACAAAATCATCTAGGAAAGATCATCATTAGAAAAAATAGCTTCTATGTCACACAATTAATCACGTCGTTGGATTACATGTCCCTCTTATAACTGATGTTAAAAGCCTTCCTACATTAGTGAATTAGGATATGATGAGGAAATAAGTATTATTGCAGGTGTCATTTTTTACTGATATACTCTTCATTGTTTTTATTATGAAAATAAATATCCATATGGAAAACCAAAATTACAAACAGTATTCAGAAGTTGGGACTTAAGGCATAGATGAGATGGTTCTTATTCCTGATCCTTTCAATATCAATGATTTTTAAGAATTTAGCTTCATGTAATAAACAACAAGTTGGCTATAAGATTATTTGCTGTAACTAGCACCCATTTTATTTAGTACGTATTTTATTTTATGCAATGAATTTTCTTTGGCCAAAAGGATATACACACACAGCAGATAAAGGAACTCGAACTAGGAATGTCCACTGATTTAGGACAAGTTCTTGTGGTAGAATAAATTCTATAACGCCTTTAGATCTTATTCTTTTTCTTAGATTTATAAATCTGTGATCAAATCACAGATTGAACTGGTTATCTTTCTAACAGCAAAATTTGTTTGCCAAGATGAGATTCTTATTCCTCCTCATATACCAATTATTTTGTAGAATTAATTAGCTTCATGTGAACAAAAAAGTTGGTGGTCTTCTATGGCTGGCTAGCACCTATTTTACTTTATATTTTATTTTATGAAATGAATTTTCTTTGGCCAAACAAACACTACAGAGGATAAAGGAACCTGCGGTGTGATAAATTTGAATGTATCCCGTAGCATGTGGACTATGGCATAGATTTCATCTTTCTGAGATATTATATTCTGAATTTAAAAATATACACAAACACGTCAACATCGAATTTTAACCCAAACCTCATTCAAAAATAGCGGATAATGCAGCCACTGGGGCAGCTTAGCCGCTAGACTTTCCCAGAATTCTCAAGTTTACTTTCAAAAGCGAAGAAATGCTCAACCTATATGTGAAGGCTGTTTACTGTTTTTGGCTGATAGCATAGTGTCTTTCTGTTTTCTTAAAATGAAAATTATGTTTACGGGAGAAAGTTTTCTATTTATATTATATTTCTCATTCTCATTGTATCAAACAAGCCCTTATGACCAATTTTCCTCACTTCCCCTAATACTTGTTAACTAGCATAACTTCAAAGGGCAAGGGGAAACAGAAAAGATCTTTTCCCCCTTTTCACTCAGAGAACCTTCTGTAAATTTCTTGATTTCCATTCACTAGACCAACTCGATCATTATGTAACTGTTTTGCCAAGTGAAAACCGTTTCTGTTGTCTACCTCTATGGAAGACCCTCATTTAATTTATTATATATTTAAACCAATAAATAAATATTAAAGTTTACCAGCCTTGTTGGTGCAATCACTGTACTTCATAGTTCATACACAAAGGAGAGATGATAGACTTGTCATGAAATCAAATTAAACATATTAATGCCTTTCTGAATTTGGGTGTAAGAAAATACACTGACACAACCAGCTCCAGCCTTAAGCATCTGCAAGGGATTCTTGAACCCAAGTAAGAATGCTTCAAAACCAATATTAATTGACACAGCCATTAAAACATGAAGCTAATGAGGTAGAATTTCTCCCAACAGGAAAAACTGACACAACTATGAATTGAATACAAACACATGAAGCTAATCATCAACTTGAATACCTGAAAAGAAGGATAATAATACTTCAAAGGCTCACATCACCAGATTGCACATTACACAGACCAAGAAAAAAAATCATAAAGCCTGACATGTTATCATATGGTGAGATTTGGTGGGGTGTTTGTGGTAAGATTTATGGCTGCCTCCCCCGTTTTGATAAAATATGATGATTCTGAACACTGTTGAGCTGTTGTGAGTCAGAAAAAAATGTTTCGAACATGAACAAACATTGCATTGTCAGGTGTATATTGAGTTTGTTTAGGCCAAAATAATCCTGAAGCCGTAGGAGGGGAAGAGATCTGAGGAACTGTCCGAGACGAATCCGAAAATTTCCTCAAGCACTCATCGTCATCATCATCTTCTTCTTCGTCATATATTTCCTCTTCACCGGATCTAAAACCAGGAGAATCAGAATCTCCAGGTTTACCATAGTCAGCCTGCCAAAACTCATCAATAAAGGTTAAGTTAGAAGGAACATCATGGACCTTTATCATCCGTAGAGCTAAAACAATAAGGCATTAACCCCAAATTCCCTCAACTCACAGATTTCAGAACTATTTAACACTTGCACATAGTGTGCAACATAAAAAGAGCATCCCAATGGACAAGGCTGCCATCAAGTAGGGTCTGAGTAGGGATATCTGTATATAGCCTTACCCAACATGCGGAAAGGCTATTTCTAGGATTGAACTTGTGACCTTTAAATCACATGGCAGCAACCTTATCATTGGTCCAACTCTCACCCTCAACATAGTGTGTAGCAGAAATGAAATAAACAAGAGGTATTTACAACTGTGAGTATACCTTGAAAGGTTCACTGTCCATGCAATTGTAATTCTGACTGAATTCATGTAAACCAAAAAAATCATCAACGGGCCAGTTTGATATGTTTCCAGGAGCTGAACCGCCGCCATAAGACACCTTAGAAGGAGGAAATTGCTCAGCTCCTCCTCCTCCACCACCTTGGGAAGGTATAACTTCATTGTGCTCAGATGACTCAGGTACTGAGGAAAACATTCTAGAGGCAGAAGAAGATTTTGTATCTGACATCTTCTCCTCAGACTGTGACTTAGCAGAAGACGAGGAAGCACCAGGTCCGGTTTCAGTAGCTTCAAGTCCTACTCTTATACCAGCCAGCAGAAATCTCTGATGAGTGGAAACATAGGAATTTGCTGTGTGTATTGCCACGTCACATTTTCTGCAGAGTAGAGCCCTGTCCTCTAGACAGAAGAAATAGCCAAAAGATTCCTGCAAGAAGTAGCAGAATCTACCATCACAACCAGAACCTTGAAAACTAACAAATTAAGAAAGCCAATCACATAAAGCTTGCCAAGATTAAATGTAAGAGAAACTAATCTCAAGACTAAATCTTCCCTGAAAACGTAAGTTAACTGTTGTCTTATGAATTTATTTGCATAACATACAACGTCATGTCTTCTGGTCCTACCGCATGTTTTATCCTCAAAGGATTTAGCATCAGAAACGTGCACTATGATAACAGTTGTGGAAGAATTAATAAGCTAAAAATTTCTTTATATAATTGATTTTCCTTCCTACAGCTGTATCTATTACAAAACGAAAGTGATTTAAATTGAAGAACATAGTTGTTTGGAACTTGGAAGAATTAAAAGTAATAGGAAATAAAATGATAAACAAAACAAGAAAAGAGGAAGCAGCTTCTATTATATACTCTTATTACTAATCAAAATATTAATCATTTTTCATTACTTTGTTTTTTCCTCGAGTACGGGCATAAGGATCACATTTGGCACATCAAATTTTAATTATGAACATACGATAAAACTTCCAAAACTGCTACATCTATATTAGTAAGCATTACAAATTTAACAGAATAAGTGGAAATAGCACTACAAAAATCCCACAATGTACTATGCTGTCGTTTGATCCTGCCCCATGAGCTCCTCAAAGTGATTCAAAAATCAAAGATAATGTTACAAACTACGAAAGAATTACACACTCGAAATACAACAACCATCCTCATAACATGTTTCTTTCAGAGAACTGTATATAATAATGTAAACGAAAACTGTTTCAAAGAACATAGAAGATACCTGACAAATATCACATTTTGGCATGTTAGAACCAGATGAAGAAAGAGGTACCCTTTGGTGCTTGCCGGCAAGCTTGTTAGCAGCATGGATCTTCTGG
This sequence comes from Vachellia collinsii, assembly GCA_006871305.1. Taxonomy (NCBI): domain Eukaryota; kingdom Viridiplantae; phylum Streptophyta; class Magnoliopsida; order Fabales; family Fabaceae; genus Vachellia; species Vachellia collinsii. Next base: position 10,842 of record QFDD01004072.1, read on the forward strand.
TCACATTCCCAACACAACGCTGCGTCGTCGGCACAACACAAAACCTTAGCCTCTGAAGATTCACACACACTGCACTGAATCTTCATCCTTAAGCTCTTTTCTCGTATTACGGATTCTCTTTCTCTTCTTCCCAGGGGGGAAAAACAAGCTGTTAGCTTTCAAAAATTGCCTCTCTTTCCGTCCAAACGCAATTCAAAAGGTTGCAAACTTTATCATCTCTTACGTCTTAAACAATGAAATGGGAGAGAAATATAGAAAGGATTTAAGAAGGGTGGTGACAAGGAAGAAAAAGGGACGGATATTTTTTCCGGGGAAGAAGGAGAATGTCCACGTGGCAACAAACGGGTAGTGTCGTGGAAGAGGAGACCGACTTTGCTGGCTTGGTCATCTGGGCATGGTGCTCGTGGTGCTCTGCTTCTGTAAGGAAGGAAAAAATGCTAACATCAATGAAACAAAAAATCTAACTTGTTCTCAAATATTATTTAGTAAGCAAGGTTGCTCGATGGTATAGGAATTTTCATGAAATCTCCGATGTCGGGAACTTTTGAATTCAGAAAATGGACAATTATTTTTTTTTGTGTAGGTTGAAATATGGTGGGGACAACCAGTGACATTGTTGGGTGTGCTCTGCCTCTGTACCAAAAAATAATAACAACAAAAACAAAAATCTGACCTGCTTTCAAATATAGTTGCAATTAAAGGGTGTCCTGCGGCAAGGGAATTCCATGAATTCAAAAAAGATATATTATTATCATTTTCCAAATTTTTCTTAAAAAAAAATACAGGACTGATAAGTATATGCACAGGTTTGAGGTGGTGGGGACGACATGCAGTGAATACCTTAATCGACCTGTTCCTTTTCTTAAAGAAAATTTTAACTACCTTCAAAATGGGAGGCCTCGGATTGTGGGAGATGAACAAAACAGCGACACAGGAAACAACAAACGGAGCCCTATACAGAGAAATCTTTTGTAGATATGAGAGGCCAAAAGGGCACGCACGTACGTAAACTTGGCTTTCCCATATATAAAAACACACACGAATGATGAATCTTCCTTGTCAAGTGTACAGTATTTTTAAATCTGTGTTGTAGTATTTTGTGCATAGGTGAGACATCTATACGCATATTTTAAACTTGGCTCTTTACGCGTTAGATATTTACCCAAGAGGCCAAGATGTCCAACTCGACTCCATAATTAAATTTCATGCAGGTGCCAATGCTCGTGTAGCAGTTATTTCTGATTGAAAAGGATATATCATGCGTTATGGGTCCATATCAAAAAGCCTCACAAGATAAAGTGAAATTTATAAGTGTAACGACCCTTGCACATAATATGCTAGTATTTGGGTTTGAGCACCAATGATCCAAAAAAGGTTAATAACCAGCAAGAGGTTAACCGAAGTCCGACAAGTTAGTCTTTTGAAATGATCTCTTCCCTTTTCTGTGTTGGAAATGAGGTTAAGCTGACCTTATAGAGAACAGAATCAACCACCTTCCTTGTATAAGGAAATTACTTTACCATTAGGACAATACACCATATGCATTAGCTCTTCCATTAAACTTGTAAGACAGTATCATGTAGATGGTGGTGAGCTATAAAAAGTAACAGCACTGTAAAAAAAAACAGAGAGAGAGGGAAAGTCTTGCCAGTAGTGTGTGTGTGTGTGAAAGTGAGCCATGTATGAATAATTATGAAGAGTCTGTTTTTTAATTTGTTATGTTGTGTGGAGCCTAATGAGTGATGACCATTATAATTGGACTGATATTTTTCATACTGATATTTTTTTTTTGACCTGTCATACTGATATTAATGTGTAGGTATATGCACTTTATTTGACTAAATCTCTTCTTTTGGAGTGGCAAAGTGGGGTGGTGATAATGGATATAAAATAGTTTGTTAGAAGCAGATGTTGACCTTCCAATGACTTCATCAGGCTAAATAGGTGATACCTTCTCTCACATGTTTCATAAAACAAAAGCATTATTCTTTTTTCCTTTTCTTTTTTCTTTTTTGCCTACATAAAGAAAATACTACAATGACCTGTTGCCTTGTGTCCTGTCGTTTTTGTCCTGCAAAAAGAGGATGTTAATTGGCCTAATTTTCCACCCTCTCACTGAATTCATATCATGTTTTATAATATCTATGCTATTTAATATAAGAAATATTAAAAAAAAAAAGCAGATAACTAATTAATTTATAGATATTATAAAAAAAATTAGTTAAGTTAGTGTTTGTGACAAACATGTGTTATTGTTTTTTTTTGTTAAACACACATATCCTTTTATTAGAAGCAATCTCTTTTAAGGCAGTATCGGGTATTAAATGTAAGTTTGTTTCTTATTAAAAATTTAAATATTGATTCATCATATTGTGAGAAATTAACCCTTTCTATTAAAATTAACTCTATTGATTGAAGTATAAATTTGTTTCAGAAATTTATTTGTATTTAGAGTTGAATGATGTATTCGTGGGTTATGTCACCATCTTGTGACTTTTTACAAGATTTTTGGTTGGATTTTCTTGATAATTTCATTTTGGTACTACAAGCGGCTCTAAGTAAAAAAATTATATTTCATTTGCAAATCACATTAAAGGCCTGATTTTTTTTATTTAACTAGATTTAAAATAAACACATTATTTTTACCTTATTTACTTTTTTTTTTCCGAGTTTACCTTATTTACTTTAAAAGATAGGAACGTACACAAATATGTAGATGAGCTCTAGTCTGAAAAGACCAAAGTAGGTTAAGACTTAGATCTCACTAGATGTGCTCATAGATTGAGATATTTTTGGTGTATTGATTAAGAAAATTCAATTTTCTTATCCTCAAATGGAGTTTGGAGATATTTTTTACGCTATATAATATCTACTTAAATAAATTAAAGTGATGAATGAGACAGAGATGTGGCATATTTTAATAAGGTTAGAAACCTAAGAACTGTAGCTGATTTGCATTTGCTTAACAGTTAACATCATGACATTGAAAGAATGGAATGTTTTATTGTTACATATTGCGAATCCCAACTGAAATAATTGTTTGGATAAAAACTGAAATAATTATTAAAGCAAGATTACAGAAAAAAAAAGTTAGGGTTAAAAACATTGTTAATTAACATCGCTTTGAATCTTTTGAAGCTATATCAATCAAGAATTAATAAGATCAAAAGTGTGTTTTCTTATAAATGGCTTGAAATAATTTGCATCCACATCCATGCACATTTCATTTACACCGTATCCAAATCTTATTTGAAAGATTAAATCTTAAATTTTTTTCTTATTTTTAAGGTAAAATATTATTTATTTTATAATTTGATAATAATGATGATAATTATAACAATAATAATTGTAAAATATTATTTTATATTCTTTATCCATGAAAAAATGATTAAAACCCAATTAAAAATGAAGCAAATCTGATAAAGATGAGCTTTTATAAGTAGATATTTTGTACCAGAGCCACTACGGCAATTTCTACTTTGATTCTTCCACCTACAACAGCTAATGGAAGTACCATACTAATTCGGGTCATGGACCACAATAATCATGAAACCACCTGTGATTCAGATTCTACAAAAACTGTCAGAAGTACCAGTTCTACAAGCTAATTTAATTAGTCGCCACATACCCACTGGTAGGTTAAGCGTTCGCTACAATTTTTAACACACAATAATTTAGTAGTTCATTTCAATTAAAGCTTTATGCTTCAAAACTGAGAGCATCTGGTAGGGGAAAATGTGGGCTCCAA